>CM076575.1:433392724-433689072 GCA_034641835.2 Pinus albicaulis | reverse complement strand
ACTGGATATGTTCAATTTCAAAAGCAAAAACAAAGTTGTAGTAAAAATCCACACAATTATTAATCATACAAACCTAATTATTCACACCCTGTTTAATCAAAGCTGAAGTTACTTATGTTATAGCAGAAGTAATTCCTATATTGCAGTTAAGAATCCAAATAAAGGGAAATCAATCGGCAGGAAAGGAAACCAATCAACCATAACAGGGAACAGGACCCTATTCCTTTATATAGGAACTTTAGCACCTGCTGCCTGACACTAATTACTCTGTAGAAAAGATAAACTCAAGAGAACAGGACCCTATTCCCATGAACAGGAACCTTTACAACCTGTCTCCTGTTTCTAATCACACTGCAGGAAAAGAAAGGCACTCAATGGAAATAGGACCCTATTCCTTTGTACAGGAATCTTCAGCACCTGCTTCCCAGCATCAACCATACATTCAAGCAATTAACAGAAATAGATCTCTTAACTTCTTAAGAATGAATGTACTAAACACATTCAACGTTAAAGGAAACAGAATGTTCAATAAACTACAGAACTGTGTAACTGGTGTTTCAGCAAACAGAATCAAAGTAAAGTGCGAATGTCAATAAGAAATCTAACAAACTACAGGAACAGTCAGGCGAATCTTGTGAGGAAGGCGGGCCCTTTCCTTCTCACAAGATTCCCCAAGGAAAGGATTAAATTGAAGCACTCAAAAGGAAATTTTATTCATCTGTCAAAAGAAATGATACATTACAAATGGATTCTAGCTCCTGTCCTCTCAAACACAATGTTCTCCTATAGTTTTCGAGCTCCCTCTAATGATGATGTCTCCTCTTTTTAAAGAGGAGACATCTCTTACAATTACAGTAGAGAAAATCTATATTTATTCCTAAATCTGTTCTTCTTTCTTAAAACAGGGCTATTCTTTTCTTCCATAAAAAGATATTGTTACAACAGATACAAAAAGAGTACTATCTTTAGAATAATCCGTGTAACCACGTCTTCATGTTGTTTCCATTGTTCCAAGAAATACTCTTCCAGAATCGCAAATTACGAATAATGACGGAATTTTCATGCCTGCTGGTTGTTTCAGCAACGGAGTCGACTGTTTTAGCAATGGAGTCGAATGTTTCAGCAACGAAGTTTGACTGTTTCAGCAACGGCCGATTGTTCCAGCACAACATATAATTTATCTGCGATCTTTTAGACTTATGTTAGCAACAATCTACTTCGATTAATGATGAAATATAAGAGTAATATGGAATTATATGTAAACAGATTAAATATATAATAAAGAAGAGGATTTTGTATACCTTTGGATAAAGTGAATGAAAATGATGATGGAATCCTTTATAAACATGGTTATAAAGGTAAGGTGGTGTCAAAATATATAGTAAAAATGATACATAGTGAGGTCCTAACATCCCCCCCAGCTGAAAGGGTTGCATGTCCTCAGGCAACTCCTAGTCAGAGTCAGAGTCAGAGTACTGACTCTGTGCATGCAAGTTGCTCAAGCAGTAGCTGGAGAAGGTGGCTTCTGTCGGAGCTCGGAATCCTCGATTGTTCTGCAATTGCTGCCATGCTACAGCCTCATCTCTGTCAGCCAATTAGTAGTGACACTGGTATTTTTCTGTAGGCATCCATAGAATTGGAAAATGAAAATGGTAACCAATCCAGTTTTCTCCACAATGCTGAATACATCTGATATAATTAGGTACCCTGGAAAGTGCAGCTTGAAGATTATCAGGGCTGAAAGGGTGATATTCTTGTCTTTCCTTACATGACTGCTGCCAAAACATAGTGTTGGAATTCAATGCAGCAGCCTCCTTTACTCTGATTAGCTGTAGACACTTTAAAAGTGTTGAAGCCTGTAGTTGTTGTATGTACCTGTGCATTCCTGGCTTCTGCAAGAATTGGTGATATTGTGCTACAAACATGGCCGGACTTAAAGGTTCCGGTCTAATCCAAAGGAGCCTATTCTCCTCATTATGCCTACTTGCAATAAACGCAGTTTTCCAGGTGAGCTGATTGGCCAGGAATGAAACGAATGCCCTAATTTGTACATCACCTACAATTGGAGTGAGATTGACTCTTCTATTCTCAGGCATGGCCTTGTTATGGAGATAAAGTTCACACAACAAATGTTGGTCACTTTCAGGGGCCTCAACAAAAGTCTTAACAAATTGTTCCGCAGTAAGCAATTCATGAGGTCTGCCATCCTTTATTGCCTTCAATTGAAAATAAACCAAACGTTCAGAGAGGAAGAGAGAGTAATTCACGGAGGGTTTTCGGGTAGCCATCAATTTTTGCACTAATGAAAACATCAAAACCAACTTTTCCTTTGATTCCTTGACTTCTTTCTTGGAATCCCTGAGCTGTTGCAATGTCTATTCCCAAATATCCCAGTTGGCATACATGTGATTCTGCCATGCTAACTTATGCTGCTGTAATATTTTATCTTGATCTACAGCATATTGTTTCTTCCAGTTGTTCATAAGTTCTAATTGTTTCCATGGCAGGGTCTGTGTCCCGGAATTAGAAGTACTGGGTTGGGGCATTGTCTGAGTGGCTGAGCTGACTAACTCAGGGCTAGATATCTGTGGTTGGGGCATTGTCTGAGTGGCTGAGCTGACTAGCTCAGGGCTAGATATCTGTGGTTGGGGCATTCTCTGAGTGGCTGAGCTGACTAGCACAGGGCGAGATATCTGTGGTTTAGTTTTTTTTTCTAGACTTTTTGAGAGCCCTACTGGTTCTTGTGGAGCAGTAGGGCGTTCTTCTTTAATTGCAGCTGATGTAGATGCCTCAGATACCTGAATTTTGACTACTTTATATCCTGCCTCTTGGTAAATATTACCACACTCATGGCACATGTATTCTCTGCATGGATCCTTATTTTGTGCTGATGCTGTGTGTGCTAGCATGTAGAGATTCAATTCTCTATCAAAGGCTTCTCGTGCCATGATTAATTCATTCTTATAGGCCTCTAGTTCTGACTTCAAAAACTCATTTTCCTCCAATAAAGATGCCATAGTGTGTGAACCCTGTGTGCTGGTTAATTCTGCTGGGGTTGCCTGCTGATCCGCAGCTGTCGCTGGTTCTTGTGGAGCAGCTACAGCTGGTTTCCCTATATTATCATGCTTGGTGTATGATTCTTGTACCACAGTGGTTGGTTCTTGTGTTTCAGCCTCTGGGTAAGTGACTGGTTCTTGTGTGGCAGTCACTGTTTGAGCCATAAATGATGTCATGTTATCCCGGGGCACTGGTTCTTATGTGGCAGTGCCACCGGACGAGACGGGTTGGGGAATTTGGAATGGTGGTGAGGATTGAATTTTTAACAGGATAGTGGCGGGGTCAGGGGAAATGGGAGTAACTCCTGTTTCAACAGTCATTTTCATTTTCCTTTTTGGTAGGAAAGCAGAGAAGTCACTGTCTTTCCTTTTCTTTGTAGGAGAAGATTCTTTTCTGGGGGAAGGGCTTTTGAAAGAAGTGAAAATTTGGAATGTGGCCCTTGTTCGTCGTTTTGAGACAGAGACTGTTGGGGTTCGTCTCTTTCTTTTATGAGTAGGTGGAGATGGGGGTGTTGGAGAGTCATTGATAGGGATAGGAATAGTGGGAAGGGGTGACTCTACTAAGTGGGACGAACTTGGGGGTAGGTCAACTGGCTCTGAGGATGGAATTACTGGGGAGTCTGGGATATCATCCAGTTGCCCTTCATAAGGACTCTCAGGAGTTTCTTGGGAACTTCCGGCTTGTTGGGGAATTTCGGCTTGCTGGGGAATTTCGGCCTGTTGGGGAATGAGGAGTGGATTATTCAGAGGGGGGTTTTGCTGAGCAAAACCCCTCTGAATTAATAATTGGCATAAACGATGATGGGTAAGGGATAACAATGGGAATTTAACCCGTCTGCAATAATATGACATGTTTTTTATACAACCAAGCAGATAATAGGGAATATCAACTAATCGACCATGCCTCAAATGATTCATCAAAACGAAGTCGTGTTGATAGACTACCTAGTAACGCCCTTCGCATGTCAAGTAGTGCTTGATGAATTCAGCTACTGTTGGCCATGGTCGAGGAAGTGAATGCAGACTTATACCGCGGCCTTTAAGTTCAACCGGTTCTTCTGGAAGAAGAAAATCTTGATGTACATTTAAAATAACTTGCTTCCTACTGAACCAGCGAGTCCCTATAACCAGAAAACCTGAAACTTGAGCTATGTCCTCCTCTGTGACTGAAATTCGAACCCCTTGAATGACTGAATAATTCCCCTAAAGATTCTGTGCGAACTCTAAAACTTGCTGCTGATCAAATTCTCCTAACCTTTCGAAGTATGTTGTCCATCCTGCTTGTTGAAAGATTTGATATACCTCCGGGAACAATTGAAGAAGAGTTATCGAACCAGGCTCGTGTCTAATAGCCGACCCTCCCATAGCTACTAGCTTGAGTCACATGCAGAGGCGCAGAGAACAGAAACACAGGCTTTGGTCAAGCTAATTGTTGCAACAGAGGATATGGAGTCTCAATGATGGCGGAAAGGGATATGAAGAATGACGGAGGATTGGATGATGTGAAATGATGATTCAGTTTTCGAAATTCCCCCCCCCCTACGTATGGTGCAATGATGTTTAAGCGTGTGGAGATTGTAGTCATTATGAGCAAGATCCTCTCTTTAAAATATGATTTAACTGCATTACATAAAAACCTCATACCTTATATTTTTACCTTTGTCTTTAAAATTCAAAGTATAGAGTGCTTCATAATGGCTTGATATTAATGGAAGAATCTGTAGATTTCTCTGAAATGTAGAACAGGAGCATATCAGGATCTGCTCAGTACTGAGTAATTTTCACCCAAAGGATCTGAAGAGTAAAAGTGGAGTACTGAAAATCTTGTGTAGCAGAGGAAAGAAATGATGTTTTAGTGATGAAAAGATAAATGACAGGTTGCTGAAACTGGTGTTTCAGCAACGGAAAAACTGAATGACATGTTGCTGAAACTGGTGTTTCAGCAAAGGGGAAAATCAGGAAAATGGGATATAATGACTTGGGTTTAAAACAAGTGGGGGAAGTATTTGATAAGGGATAATTTCAACAGTAAGGAATGGGAAATAATAGCTGAAGGATGATATTTCAGGAATGGTAGAAGTGGGAAAAATGGAAAAAGGGAAATAATGTAGAAATGGGATAAAGGGATATTGCTAGGAAATGGGTTGAATGAAGGGAACAAGCTTCTGTAATTGAGGCTTCAGATCTTCTTATGGTGAATCTATCCTCCTTAATAAGCTTTTCCAGAATCTGCAAAATTCAATTGTAATATGCCAACCCTTGACAAGGATTATTAGCTTTAAATCTAATCTAATACTAAAAATAAAGTGCAGAAAATTAAATGCTGTGAGGAGCAGAAGACTCCCCTAGAAAAAGATAATGTGTATCAGTCATGCAAGCAGTCTTGAAATCCTGTTTAGAAACAGGGCGCTGGTTCAAACGAAGCCTATGACCATTGACTAGTAGAGGTGTTTTAGAATCATCAATTGTTAGAAGTCTTACTGTTCCATTAGAAAAAACAACATCTACTTCATATGGTCCAAGCCAACGTGTACGTAGCTTACCCTGAAAATTTTCAAACCGAGAGTCATACAACAAGGCCCAATTACCTTTTTGGAACTCCTTGTGTTTGATAATTTTATCATGCCACTTCATTCTCTGTTGTTGAATCATGGTTGTTTGGTGAATGGCATCTAATCTCTTTTCATCCAGTTCAAGAAGCTGCTGCAACCTAGTTGTCTGCACATCAGTCAAATCAAGATTAACAACTAAAGCAATTCTTAGAGTTTTAATTTCAAATTCCACAGAAAAAACAGCATTTTTACCATAAACCAATTCATAGGGAGAAAAACCTGTAGTGTTTCTCCAAGTAGTTCTGTAAGCCCATAGTGCTTCAAGGAGCCTTTGAGACCAATCCTTCCGGTTGTCCTTCACTGTTTTAGTTAGAATGGCTTCTAATACTTTATTTGTGCTTTCCACCTGCCCATTGGCCTGGGGGTGGTATGGTGTAGTCACTCTATGATGAATATGATATTTCTGAAGGGTAGACTTAAAACCATGAGAATTGAATGGAGGTCCTCCATCTGTAACTAGCTCTCTAGGAATTCCAAATCTAGTGAAGATCTCTTCAAATAACAAAGCTAGGACAGCCTCTTCATTGGCTCTGATAAGTGCTTTGGCCTCCACCCATTTAGTCATATAGTCTGTAGAGACTAATATATAAGTTCTTTGATTGGATGGAGGATTAATGGGTCCTATGAATTCCAAGGCCCATCTTTCAAATGGTTCAGAAACTACCTGGGGGTTTAATGGCATTTGATCTCTATGATTGGGTTGACCCATTCTCTGGCAGCTGTCACAAGCCCTCACATATTTCTTTGCATCCTTAAATAATGAGGGCCAATAGTAACCCATCCTCAAAATTTTGTGTGTTGTTCTTTTATCAGCAAAATTCCCTCCACAAGGGCCATCATGACAAGATTTTAATATGTCATACACTTCATCTTCCCCAATGCATCTTCGGATTTCCTGATCAAGCCCTGTGTAGAAAAGACACCCACTTATCCAGCTATACCTGGCACTTTGTTGAACAATTCTTTTCTTTTCTCTATATGACAGGTGTGATGGTAATTTTCCTGCAACCAAATAATTGGCAATATCTGCATACCATGGAGAGTGAGCAGAAACTGCAAACAAATACTCATCAGGAAAAGAATCATCTACTGGAATATTATTATCAGTTTTTAACCGTGAAAGGAAATCAGCCACCACATTTTCTTTACCAGGTCGATCTACAATTGTGATATCAAATTCCTGCAGTAATAATAGCCATCTGGTAACTCTAGCATTTGTAACAGATTTGTTCATTAAATACTTAATAGCTGAGTGATCAGTGTGGAAAAAAGTAGAATAACCAGTGATATAGTGTCGGAATTTATTAATGGCATAAATTACTGCAAGAAACTCCTTTTCGGTAACTGTATAATTAAGCTCAGCAGGAGTCATATTCTTACTGATAAAATAGATAGCATAAGGAAGATGATTCTCCTCTTGTCCCAAGACAGCTCTAATTGCAGTGTCTGAAGCATTAGAAGATATATGAAAAGGGAGGGCCCAATCAGGTCCCCTCAAAATAGGAGCAATAGATAATTGATGCTTGAGTTCTTCAAAAGATTTTTGACAAGAATTAGTCCACTTAAATTCATCATTTTTCATAAGCAACACAAATAATGGAGAAGCTATATTAGAAAAATCTTTAATAAATCCTCTGTAGTATCCAGCATGTCCTAGAAAACTTCTCACATCAGTTTGTGTTTTAGGAACAGAAAGATTCTGAATGACCAATATTTTAGATGGATCTACCTGAATACCTTGAGATGAAATAAAATGTCCAAGCACTACTCCTTCACTCATCATCATATGACATTTTTTAGTACTTAGGGAGAGGTGAGCTTGTATACATCGTTTAAGTACCTTCTCATGATTTTGTAATGCATCTTCAAAAGACACACCATAAGGAGTAAAATCATCCATAAATATTTCCATAGAGTCATTCAGCATATCAGAAAAAATTCCTATAACAACCCTCTGAAAAGTTGTTGGTGCATTACATAGCCCAAATGGAAGAAATCTATAAGAAAAAGTTCCCCAAGGGCTAGTGAAAGTGGTCTTGTCCTGGTCTTGGGGTGCAATTCTAATCTGATTATACCCACTGAATCCATCTAGAAAAGAAAAGAATTTCTTCCCTGCTAGACTATCCAACACCTGATCAATGAAAGGTAAAGGAAAGTGATCTTTTTGAGTAGCTTTGTTCAAGGCTCTATAATCAACACATACTCTCCATTTCCCGTTTTTCTTAGGAACAATTACCAATGGGGAAACCCATTCACTGTCAGATATGGGGTATATAAATCCTGCATTAAGCAATTTCTGAAGTTCTTCTTTAACAATTTCTCGTAAATTAGGGTTCATTCGTCTTTGGGGTTGACAGACTGGTCGGCATCCCTCTTTAATGTAAATTCGGTGAGTACATAGTTCAGAAGAGATCCCTTTGATATCTGTGTAATCCCATGCAAATGATTCCTTATTTTCATGCAATAACTTCATTAACTGCTGTGTTTCAGCAACTGTTAGATCAGGATTTATGTTTAATGTCTTGCCAGGTTCAATTTCAACTGTTATGCTTTTAGATGAGATGGTGGTTAATGTCTGAGATAAGTCTTCAAATTCAATCTTTTCTTGGGTATCTGTTTCAAAAATTGTAGTCAATTGATTGTGTGTTTCAGCAATTACAGAAGAAGGTTCACAAATAAAATTATTAATTATTTCATCCTCTGTATTGTCTTTAAGAGTTAAGGCTTGTCCAATAGTTAGAATGGGCTGAACAACATTATCATCATAATCCATCCACATAGAATATTCATTATTAATTATGGGTGTAGCATGAGGATAAAGAGTAAGTTGTTTGGTTTCATAACCATTAGAAATTGTCATTGAACCAGATCTGCAACTGATAAAGGCATCAGATGTGGCCAGCCATGGCCTCCCCAGAATTAAAGGATGTCCCCCCAGCTTTGTTTTAGTCTGCAATACAACAAAATCAGCTGGGTAATTCCAGGATTCAACTAAGATAAGTAGATCTTCAACAACTCCTTCAGGTTTAATTGTAGAACGGTCAGCCAACTCTAGAATGGTAGGTGTATCTCTGATTGTGTTATTCAGCTGTAACAATTGTGAAGTTTCAAGAATAATTATGTTTATTGCAGCACCTAAGTCTACCAGAACTTGAGGAATCATTGTTTTACCAATTTGAACTGTCACGGTAGGATGGTCGGGGTCACCATATTTCACAGGAGGGGTTTTTCCGGACATTAATGCAAATAAATCACCCATCACATGTACTGTAAGGGGATCTTTAGTTTTCCTACCAGGTTTCTTAACACAAATATCCCTTATTGTTCTGGCATAAATTGGTACATCTCTTAATGCCTGTAAAAGTGGAATTTTAACATACAAGTTTTGCAATTCCCCTAAAATATTAAAAGCAAGTGTTTCAGGCATTCTAGTTAAAACCAAACGCTCGGGGAATGGTGGTTCTGTTATTTCAATACCCTTGTTAGAGGGTGGTTGTGCTTTCTTATGTTTCTCAGTTTCCTCTTTATCGGAATCAGAAGAAGTTATATCATTAATAATAGGTTCTACTATTTTCTCGGATCTTAAATGAATATCATTACATTGCATAGTAGGAAATATAGACTGATTCTGAATATCAATGAATTGCACAACTTTATTATTGGGGTTAGTATTTGGTTGCATAGGTAGCTGGGGTCTCATTTGGTTATTTGGCGGAGAATTTGATGGCAGAGGAAGTGGTTGTTGGAATTGAGACAATTGATTTGGAAACAGGAGTTTTTGGCTTCTCCAATTTGAATTCCAAGGGTTAAAAGAAGATGGCTGCTGTGGAGGCCAAGGAGTCCACATTGTAGGATCAACAAAGGGAGGGTTTGATTGTTGCATGGGTGGGAAATTCATTTGATTAAAGGGTGGGTATTGCATTTTATTAAAGGGAGGGTAATTTGTTTGACCGAAAGCAGAATAATTATTCCAACGATTAAATGGCATACTAGAGTTCATACCTTGTCCTTTTGGTTTCCATTGTCTTCTTCGAGTTAGCAGGTAAACTGCTTCAGCTTCTTCTTCCGTTGGCTGCAATGCTGCCTTTATTCCTGGTAGAGATGGACATTGCTGTGTCTCATGATCTTTCTCACAAAGGGTGCAGATTGGTATTTTGTCCAATGGGCACTCCCTTAGTGGATGTTTGTCTCTGCACTTTGGGCAAAAGACAGCCAGAGTTGCTTCTGCTTCAGCCTGCTTCTTCTTAACTTGCAAAGTGTCAATTTGTGAAGCAAAAGAACTTAACATCTCAGTTTTAAATTCTTCAAGTAAATTACCTATTTCAGCTCTTGTTGCTCCCCCACTGGCTGATTTCTGCACTCTTGAATAGGTGGGATCTCTATTACTTACTCTGTTCCTTGCAACTCCCCTTGAACACCTCTTACAAAGTTCAACAATCTCATCATATGATTCTTTAGATATATCTCCCTTGCCAAGCATATTTAACATGTCTAAACAATCATCCCTTAAACCTCTAAGTAATATTGTTTTGCGAATTTCCTTACTTATATTCGGATGATCAGATCTATGTATATTGTACTGCAGCCTTTCTACATAGTCCTCCAGATTCTCGTCCGGCCTTTCTGCCATATTGAATAGTTCATCCTTCTTTTCTCTCGTCCGACAGTAGTCTTGATATTTAAGTAGAAATTTCTGTTTCATCTGCTCCCATGTTGTGATTACCTGACTCCCAAGGCTCATGAACCATCTCAAAGCATTTCCTTTTAATGTTGTTGGAAACAGTTTCAACTTTTGAGCATTAGTAACATAATCATAACTTCTGCATAATATATCAAATTCAAAAATAAATTCATCCGGATCTTCATAGGATAAACCATGGAATTTAGGTAAAGCTGACAATGGAATGTTTTTCATAGGAGTTGTTCCTCTAGGGAGATCACTGATAGGAAATCCCAAGGTAGAGAGAGAATTTTCATCCTTTCCTTCTCCTTCAGGATATACATGTCCTCCACCAAAGAAGTCTTCGTTGTTTCCTTCCATTGGTTGTTCTCCTACTGCACTTGCTCGATCGTCAAGATCTTCTACTGGCTCCTCAATGTTTTCCACTGGTCGTCCAATACTCTCTATTATTTCCTCAACGTGCTCTGCTGATTTGCTAGCACTTTCTTCTGACTCTCCAGCACTGACCGTTGGTTCTTTAATCACTGGCTCCTCTATGTTTTCAGGACCCACAACTTCCTTTGTTTTGTAATATGATTGAGGGGAGTGCTGAAGTTTTGGTCTTCGAGAACTTAATCTCTGTGATGATTCAGCCTTTGATACAATCTCGTCAATGAAAGTCTTTCTTCCTCCCCTTCCTTTGCCTTTGCCACCTGTGGGGTTAGTTTTCTTCTGGTTTCCGCGTCCTCTCATACAATCTGCACATCTAGAAAGAAAATATTAATGCTTTTGAAATCTATAATTGCCTTCCCCGGCAACGGCACCAAAATGTTGGCCGCTTTAATTTTTTTTACAATTCAAGCTCCACATAAATTGTCAACCCGAGGAGGTCTGTTTATTCCAAAGACAACCACGCACTGGATATCAATTTCAAAAGCAAAAACAATGTTGTAGTAAAAATCCACACAATTATTAATCATACAAATCTAATTATTCACACCCTGTTTAATCAAAGCTGAAGTTACTTATGTTATAGCAGAAGTAATTCCTATATTGCAGTTAAGAATCCAAATAAAGGGAAATCAATCTACAGGAAAGGAAACCAATCAACCATAAGAGGGAACAGGACCCTATTCCTTTATATAGGAACTTCAGCACCTGCTGCCTGACACTAATTACTCTGTAGAAAAGATAAACTCAAGAGAACATGACCCTATTCCCATGAACAGGAACCTTCAGCACCTGTCTCCTGTTTCTAATCACACTACAGGAAAAGAAAGGCACTCAATGGAAACAGGACCCTATTCCTTTGTACAGGAATCTTCAGCACCTGCTTCCCAGCATCAATCATACATTCAAGAAATTAACAGAAATAGATCTCTTAACTTCTTAAGAATGAATGTACTAAACACATACAGCGTTAAAGGAAACATAATGTTCAATAAACTACAGAACTGTGTAACTGGTGTTTCAGCAAACAGAATCAAAGTAAAGTGCGAATGTCAATAAGAAATCTAACAAACTACAGGAACAGTCGGGCGAATCTTGTGAGGAAGGCGGGCCCTTTCCTTCTCACAAGATTCCCCAGGGAAAGGATTAAATTGAAGCACTAAAAAGGAAATTTTATTCAATTGTCAAAAGAAATGATACATTACAAATGGAGTCTAGCTCCTGTCCTCTCAAACACAATGTTCTCCTGTAGTTTTCAAGCTCCCTCTAATGATGATGTCTCCTCTTTTTAAAGAGGAGACATCTCTTACAATTACAGTAGATCAAATCTATATTTATCCCTAAATCTGTTCTTCTTTCTTAAAACAGGGCTATTCTGTTCTTCCATAAAAATATATTGTTACAACAGATACAAAAAGAGTACTATCTTCAGAATAATCCATGTAACCACGTCTTCATGTTGTTGCCATTGTTCCAAGAAATACTCTTCCAGAATCGCAAATTACGAATAGTGACGGAATTTGCGTGCCTGCTGGCTGTTTCAGCAACGGAGTCGACTGTTTCAGCGACGAAGTCGACTGTTTCAACAATGAAGTTTGACTGTTTCAGCAACGGCCGATTGTTCCAGCACAGCATATAATTTATCTGTGATCTTTTAGACTTATGTTATCAACAATCTACTTCTATTAATGATGAAATATAAGAGTAATATGGAATTATATGTAAACAGATTAAATATATAATAAAGAAGAGGATTTTGTATACCTTTGGATAAAGTGAATGAAAATGATGATGGAATCCTTTTTAAACATGGTTATAAAGGTAAGGTGGTGTCAAAATATATAGTAAAAATGATACATAGTGAGGTCCTAACAATCCATTCATCACTTTCTACTTCTATCATTGTTTTTTTTGGAGGATATAATGTGAATTTCATTGTTGAAATTCCATTAGAGATAACCATATCACCAGATCTACAACTTATAAAAGCATTTGTTGTAGCTAACAATGGCCTACCTAGGATCAATGGATTCTCTCCTAAATTATGCTTGGGTGTTAGAATCCTAAAATAACCAGGGTATTCCCAAGAATATAACAGTACAAACACACCTTCTAACACACCATCAAGTTTTATAACATATCCATCTACTAGCTGTAATAATGGGGGGGTATATTGAAGATTAGGAAGTTTTAATTGATCCATAGTTTGCTTACTCAAGATGTTTATGGTTGCTCTTAAATCAATCAATTTATTTGGCATATCAAAAACATTGATATTTTTCTTCACAATGGAACTTCCTCGATCTAAATATTTCTAAACTTTTGTTTTTCCCATCATGATATCTGTTGAATTCTTTTGACTCTTTTTTGTTTTCTTCCAGGTATTTAAATGCTTAACTCCCAAATTGTCTTTAAAAATATTAGTATTTCCTTGATAACCTGTGGAAAAGGTATTTTTATACAGACATTTTTTAGTTCATCCATCATATAATAATTAGGTATCATAATCTATTTCTCTACTGCTTTATCAATTTTCAATCTTTCCGAAAAATGTGGGTTTTTTACATAAACTAACAGTTGCTATATAATCGAGTTGAGGTTATTGGAATATAATTGGTATGTACAGAGGTGGTTTATTTTTGAGAAAATTCCTTCTAATGAAGAGATGTCTCTTCCTCAGAGTGATCATCCTTTTCACTTTCCAAAATAACAACAGATGGTGGCTTATTTTCCAATATTCTACCAGATCTTAGTTGTACATTGTTTATATCAAATGGAGTTATCATATCAGTTTGGAAATTTTTCCCTTCTATTTTTTAAAAAGGCTGTGAGATTTTATTGTTTTGGTTTGGAAGTGGTTGAGCAAGCAGTTGATTTGGTCTTTGTGGAAATGGAAATGAAAGTTGTGTGTTTGGATTTTGAGATTGAGCCTGAGGTGGTTGACTAGGCTGAGGGAAATATTGTGGTGGAAAAGTAGGGTAACGTTGACGATATTGAGGGTATTGAGGATATCTTTCATAATTATTTTTCCATCCTCATGCCCAAGGTTGAGGCCAAGGTTGCCAAGGCATGTGTGTAGTCCAATTATTCTTGATTTTTCCATGGTATCTTAGTAACAAAACAAAGAGGGTGTACCTGATTTGGTACTAATTCCTCTTGGTAAATAGCTTTAAGACCTGGTATTGAAGTACATTCGATGGTATCATGATTTTCTGCACATATGACACAAGTTTCCATGTTTTTCAAATCAAGAGGACATTCTCTCAAGGCATGTTTATTTCTACTCTTTGGAAAAAACATGGATAAAGCAACATTTTCAAATTTTTGCTTGTTTTTTATTTTAAGGGTGTCTATTTTCTCACTAGAACTCCCTAAGATGTCTATCTTGAAATTATCAAGAAAATTTCCTATTTCATCCCTACTTACCGTTCCGGCTGCAGATTTATTAATCTTAGAAATAACAGGATCTCTTCGGATTTTTCCAGTCTTTGTCTTTCCTCTTGAAATGTGTATGCATAACTCAGAAATATTTGGTAATGATAACTGATGAATATCCCCTTTACCCATTAGGTTGAGAATATCTATACATTCATCGTTGATGTATTTTAATATGAGAGCTTTCAAAGTTTCTTTATTTAGATTTTCCATTTTATCTCTTTTAAGATTTTAGCTAAACCTTTCAATCAAATGCTCAATATTTTCATCTTCTCTTTGCATCATTTTGAAAAATTCACCCTTAAGGTTAAGGTTATGGGGCATGCAATAATCCCTGTATTTATTTAAGAATTCATTTTTCACTTGTTCCCATGTTCTAATGGAGTTTTTTCCTAAGCGCATAAACCATTTTAATGTTGCATCCTTAAGAGTGGCTAGAAACAATTTAAATTTTTTAAAGTCGAGAAAATAGTCATAGGATCTACATAAAACTTCGAATTCAAAAATAAAAATTTCAGGATCCTCACTTCTTAATCCATGGAAGTTAGGAAATATGGAGGGTGAGATATTTTTCATTTTTAATATACTATCTTCATCGAAGATAGGAAATCCAAATGGGTTTGGTTCGCTTCTATCTCTTCCTCTTTATCCACCTCTTCCACCTCCAATCCTACCTCCTCTTCCACCTCCAATCCTATGTTGTTCACTATTGTAAACTTCTCCTTCCCCTTCTCTAGCCATTGTAGATTCTTAAAACCTAATATAATGTTCCAGAATTAGATTTTTTAGTTCCTCCTCTAGTTCATATGGTTATTCTATCAATGGTATATAAAAATAGGTTTCTTCTTCTTCTTCTTATTCACTAGGTACTTCTAGTTCTTGTGCTAGAAGTCACTCTCCAGTTGAAGATAGAAAAATTACTCCTCCTGTTGGGGATGTAGGATCTTCTTCTTCTATTATGGCCTCAATTGATGAAGTTGGTTAATTTCTATGTTGGATTTCAGATCTAAGTACCTTATGAAGTATATGCCTGCCTGCAATATATGGTATACAAGTTTGGGTGGATGGTGTGGCACTACAAGGTCGTGGTGGGGTGAGTGGTGATGTTGGGATTAAACTTCTACCTCTACCTACAAATCTACCTCTAGAATATCTTTGTTATGGAACCATCTCACAAAATAAAATAAAAGAGAGAGAAATACCATAGAAATCAACTACTTCGAGGGGGAAAACTCCTTTACATTACATAAATGAACAATTATTGGATGACACAAATGGCAAAGCCTCCTTTCTATATATAGGAGTCCATGGGGCCATAATATAATCCTAGCCAACCTAACAATAATAATGTAATGGAATAATAATAATAATATGGGGACTACAGGGGTAGAACAATAACAATAAGGGGGCTACATTAACAACAATAAGGGACTACACTAGTAATATAGTGCCCTAACATGCCCCTCTCCTTCAAAAAATTGATGTCCTCAATGCTTGAGTAGTGATGGATGATTCTGTATAAAATTCTCATCCTCCCATGTGGAATCTTCAGTCGATAAGTTCTTCCACTTGATGGGATACTCTGAAATTGATCTATTTCGTAGTTGTCGAGTTCTTCTTTCCATGACTACTTCAGGTTCCAATATGATTTTTTCCTTTCTCATCAAGTTCTAGAAATATTGTTTGAACCGGAATTTTGTCACCTATAACATTCTTTAAGCATGAAACATGGAAAACTAGGTGAACTTGGGAAGATGCAGGAAGCTCCAATTTGTATGCCATAGTTTCAATATTTTGCAGCACCTTGTAAGGTCCATAGTACATTGGCAATAGTTTATTATCCTTATTAGCTTGCTTGAGGGACACTTGTTTGTATGGTTGTAGTCGTAAAAATACCCAGTTGCCTACATGAGAACTTTTCTCACTACGATGTTGATTTGGCTATTGTTTCATTCAATTTTGTGCCAAATTTAGGTTATCCTTTCAGAGTTGGAGAAATTTTTGTTGATGCTCAATGTGATCTTCCACTTCTTGAACCTTATAATTTTCTCTTAAAGATGATGTGATGGACGATAGATGATATCCATAAAGTGCCATAAATGGGGTCATTTTTGCTACAGTGTGGAAGGAAGTGTTATACCACCATCCATCCAGAGGTAACCAATTGACCCTATTAGGGGAATTTTGAGGTCTAAAATGGGTCTCCTAAGGAAATTATAAAATAATAGTGGAAATAATAAAATAATGTTTGATTACATCATCAAATTTTAGAGGGAAAAAGGAAAAAACTACTTTTTCAACTCATATTTTCAACTTATCTCCCAAAGTTTTTACTCAATTTTTGAGCGGGAGTACTCATTGGATGCAAAATTTAATTATGAATCGAATGAGTACCCATGTTGCACTTTCGATGAATCCTGCTACATGAAAATTGAGAAATACATGAAAAACATGACTTCAATCACGTATTTTCATATATTTCTCATTTCTTGTGTAGCAAGGTCCATCAAAAGTATGCAACATGGGTACTCTTTGGATGAGGAATTAAATTTTGCATCCAATGGGTACTCCTCTAAATTTGAGTAAAAACTTTGGGAGATAAGTTGAAAATACGAGTTGAAAAAGTAGTTTTAATATTTTATTATTTTAAAATCTTTTAACCCTTTTACTTAAAAAATGGTGAATCATCCTCCATGTTTAAATCATAATGTTGAATCCTATTGGTTCTTATAAAGTTTATTTTGGTTGTACATTTTTCTTAGGAGGCCCATTTTAGACCTCAAAATTCCCCTAATGATGATAGTGTTCATTTATTAGATACAAAGCAACGAAGATATCCTTCCAAAAATTGTTCGCTATCTCAGTTTTCCCATCAGATTGAGGATGATAAGATGAGCTATGCACTAGTTGAGTACCCAATCAAGAAAATTATTTCGTCCAAATATTTCTAGCGAAAATGGGATCTCTATCACTTACAATAATATTTGGGTTTCCATGTAGCTTTTGAATTGTTTCCATGAATGAAGTAGCAAATGTACTCCCTTTAAATGGATGAGATAATGCAAAAAAGTGTGCATACTTGGTAAGCCTATCAACTACCACCATGATGACACTCTTTCCTTCATGTTTGAAAATTATATATTTACATAGCAATGGAACAAATAAAATATATATGCCGAAACACAAACACACGAAATACATGAAGTTAGAGAGACACAGATATACGTGGTTCACCCAGTTTGGGCTACGTCCACCCCGAACAGCCAGTCCTTCCTTTCTAGTATCCAACAAAATGAAGAGACACAACCTACAACAGATCCATTGCAATATCCTATGTTCTCTCTCACAGTCTTCCTATTTGTTTCTCGCTCTGAGAATACACATACAATACACATCCGCAATACAATGCCCTCATACAAATTCAGGGGTTTCCTTCTAGGGAAAAAAACCATAAACTAAACATAACTTCTACCGTTAGATCATGTTGTGAAACCAGCTCCAAAAAGAGGAGAAAAGAGATATCAACGCCTTAGAAATAAGCCACTTCGAGGGGGAAAACTCCAATACATTACATGAATGAATAATTCTTGGATGATTCAAATTACAAAACCTCCTTTCTATATATAGGAGTCCATGGGGCCATAATGTAATTATAGTGGGGCCACAATGTAATCTTAGCCGACCTAAAAATAATAATTTAAGGGCACAACAATAACAATATGGGGGTTACAAGGGTACAATAATAACAATAAGGGGGTTTCACTAACAACAACAAGGGACTATACTAGTAATATAGGGACCTAACATGCCCGTCTCCTTCAAAAAAGTGTTGTCCTCAATGCTTGAGTAGCTCTGGGTGCCTCTGTATAAAATTCTCAACCTCCCATGTAGAATCTTCAGTGGGTAAGTTCTTCCACTTGACGAGATACTCTGAAATTGATCGATTTTGTAGCTATCAATTTCTTGTTTCTGTGACCACTTCAGGTTCCAATATGATTTTTCCTTCCTCATCAAGTTTTGGCAATATTGTTTGAACTGGAATAATTTCACCTATAACCTTCTTTAAGCATGAAACATGGAAAATTGGATGCACTCATGAAGAATCAGGAAGATCCAATTTGTATGCTATAGTACCAATCTTTTGCAACATCTTGTAAGGACCATAGTACTTTGACAACAATTTATTATCCTTCTTAGCTTGCTTGAGGGACATTTTTTTGTATGGTTGTAACCGTAAAAATACCCAGTCTCCTACATCAAACTTCTCTCGCTGCGATGTTGATCTTCGTGTTGTTTCATTCGATTTTGTGCAAAATTCAGGTTGTCCTTTAAGAGTTCGAGAACTTCTTGTTGATGCTCGATGTGATATTCCACTGCTTGAACCTTCGAATTTTCCCTTAAAGATGATGTGATGGATGGTGGATGATATCCATAAAGTGCCATAAATGGGGTCATTTTTGCTACAGTATGGAAGGAAGTGTTATGCCACCATTCAGCGAGAGGTAACCACTTGACCCATTGTGTTTGTTTATCAGATACAAAACAACGAAGATATCCTTCCAAACATTTATTTACTATCTCAATTTGACCATCGGATTGAGGATGATAAGATGAGCTATGAGCTAATTGAGTACCCAAACAAGAAAATAACTCCGTCCAAAAATTTCCAGTAAAAATGGGATCTCTGTCGCTCACAATAACCCTTGGGCTTCCATGTAGCTTTTGAATTTTGTCCATAAATGTAGTAGCAACTGTACTTGCTTTAAATGGATGAGAAAATGCACAAAAGTGTGCATACTTGGTAAGTCTATCAACTACCACCATGATGACATTCTTTCCTTCGGACTTAGGTAAACCTGTGATAAAATCCATTGAAATCTCCTCCCAACGTTGACTTGGAATGGATAAAGGTTGTAGAAGTCCCGGGGTCTTAATTATCTCAACTTTATTCTGCTGGCAAACCAAACATTCCGCCACAAACTTTTGAATATCAGATTTAAGGCCATCCCAAAAAAATTCTTTCTTCACCCTGTGGTAAGTTTTTAAAAATCCTGAGTGTCCTCCTAAAGGAAAAGTGTGCAATTCCAAAAGAATCTTTTTTTTTAGTTGGGAATTCTTACAAAGATATAAGCGATCTTTGTACCATAAGGAATCATTTTTCCAACTAAATGTATCAGATGTACTAGGATCTTGCTGCAACTTTTGAATGAGTGTCCATACATCTTTGTCCTTCTTCGATTCATCTCTTGCTTCGGTTATCCAATCTGGTTGGATAATAGAAATGGCACAAAGCAATGCTTCCACCTCTTCATTCTTTCTTGAGAGTGCATCTGCAACAACATTTAGCTTCCCCTTTTTGTATATTATTTCAAAGTCATAACCCAACATCTTTGTGACCCATTTTTGCTACTCTTCTGAAGATAGTCTTTGTTCCAAAAAGTGCTTAATTCTATCATGTTCAGTTTGTACCTTGAAGTGTCTTCCCATTAGGTAAGTTTGCCATTTCTTTAGTGCATGCAGTATTGCTAACATTTCCTTCTCATAAATAGGTTTCTGTAAATACTTTCCTTTGATTGGACGACTTTCAAAAGCAATGGGTCTTCCTTCCTGCATTAAAACTGCACCAATTCCATTTCCTGAGGCATCACATTCCACAATAGAGGTTTTTGTGAAGTCTGGCGTAGCTAAGACCGGTGCTAGGCACATTGCCTCTTTAAGATGTTCAAAGGCCTTAGTTGCTTCAGGAGTCCATGAAAATGCATCTTCTTCAATAATGTTGTTAGAGGTGCTGCTATTCTCCCATAATTCTTAACAAACTTGCGATAATACCCTGTTAACCCGAGAAATCCTCGCAACTGCTTTATGGTTGTGGGAATTTTCCATTCCTTAATGGCTTTAATTTTGTTAGGGTCTACTTTAACACCCTCGTGAGATACAATATGACCCAGATATTCCACCTCTTGTACTCCCAAGAAACATTTGGATATTTTTGCATATAATTGTTTCCCTTGCAATAGTTTGAACACCCTATCAACATGTTCAACATGATCCTTCCAAGACCTGCTATAGATTAGTATATCATCAAAAAATACCAGCACAAATTTTCTAAGGAAGGGTTTGAAAATGGAATTCATCAACCCTTGAAATGTAGAAGGTGCATTGGTAAGGCCAAAAGACATGACCAAAAATTCATAATGACCCTCATGAGTTCGAAATGTTGTTTTCGGAATATCTTCAGTCTTCATTCTAATTTGATGATACCTTGAACGAAGATCCAATTTGGTAAAATAAATTGCTCCATGTAATTCATCCAATAATTCATCAATCACAGGAATGGGAAATTTATCTTTAATGGTGAGCTTATTGAGCTCCCTATAATCCGGACACATGTGCCATGATCCATCCTTCTTGTGTACCAATACTACAGGAGCAGAGAAATAAATTTGACTAGGTTGAATTATACCCGCCTCTAACATTTCTGCAATCATACGTTCAATTTCGCTCTTTTGGAAGTAAGGATATCTATAAGGCCTGATGTTTGGAGGAACACTTCCTGGAATCAAATGAATAGCATGATCATGATCACAAATAGGTGGGAGTCCTTTCGGAGTTTCAAAAACCTTGGAATGATTGTCCAAGACTTTTTGGAGATCTACAGAAATAGATGATTTTGATGTTGGAACTTCTAGTGAGCATAATTGTGCAATTATGCCTCGTTGTTCTTTCTTTAGAAGCTTTGTCATGACATTAGAGCTTATTATCTTTCCTGGCTTCCCTGCAATACCCGTAATTCGACTTCCTTTCCTTCTGAAAAAAATTTCAAGAAAAGTTCTTGAAAATTAAAAGCTACCGTCCCCAAAGATTGTAACCATTGTACTCCTAGTACAACATCAACACCTCCCATAGGAATGGAAAGCATTGGACTAGTCAATACATATTCCCCCATGGTTAACTTGATATTATGGCATTTTCCAGAGAAATTTATAGTTCCTCCATTTGCAACCATCACTTGACATTCTGGTGCTGGGTATAGGAAACAATTCAATTCCTTGGCTACCTTACAATGAATAAAATTATGGGTACTACCTGAATTAATCAACACTATTACCTTTTTCTTCTTGATATGTCCTTCTATCTTGAGAGTTTGAAGAGTGGTAATTCATGCCAATGCATTACACAATATGGTCAGACTCATTTCTTCCTCTTCTTGGGTTGGTTCCTGGTGTATATCCTCTTCTTGTTCATTTTCTTCTTCCTCTTCACAATCTATGTAAAATAATTTATTCTCAACACACTTATGACCTTTAGTGTATTTACTATGACAATTGTAGCAAAGCCATTTTTCTCTTTTTTCTTCCAATTGTTGTGGTGTCAACCTTGTAGGTTGGGGAAATCTAGGAGTAGCAACACTTCCCTCTTTATAGAAGTGAGTGGTAGGCTTCCTTGTCGTCATAATTTTACATTTAATTTTTCTTGCCAACCTGAATGCCTTCTTCAATGAATGAGGTTCCAAAATGCGAACTTCATGTTGGATGTTATCCTTTAAAGTACCTATGAAGAGATCAATCCTCTGTTCCTCTGGAATATTAGTTACCCTTATATTCAATTTTTGGAAGTCCTCAATGTGCTCCCCCATTAAACCCTTTTGTTTGAGATTTATCAATTGGCTAAAGAAGGTGTTGCTCTTTGTATCCTCATAATGTGCTATCATTTCCTCCGTAAAAAATTGACCAAGTGACAATTTGTTTACGGGAGCAAAGCCATCGATACCATACAAATGTATTTTTCTCTAAATGTAAAGTTGCAATGCATACCTTTTGTGTGTTTTGCACATTATGGAGATCAAAATATTGCTCCATATGTAGTATCCATGTTATAGGATCCTTTCCATCAAACTTCCTCATATCCATTTTTGGAATATGGTGGTTCTTCCCGCCAACATTAGATTTTATGAAATCACTATTAACATTTATTTTGTTCTCATCATGAGTTTCCTCTACTATCTTTTTAGCATTAGGAACCATTTCTTGTATCAACTTTGTCAAACCTTCCATGTCTTCTTTTAGATCATTCTTCATGTTTTCCATTTTCTCATCGATCATAGCTTCCATGTCATCCATCTTAGATTCCATGCCAGCTTCCATGCCATCTATATTAGATTCCATGGCATTATTCAAACCATCCATTTTAGATTCCACACCTTTCTTCAAACCATCCATCTTAGTTTCCACGCCTTTCTTCAAAACTTCCATGTCATTTTTTGTTGCTCTTTGCGAGAGCAAAATTTGTTGCACTTTCTCTTGTAATTTTGATATGTCATGTTGCCATTCTTCATCTTCATGAGTCATAGTAGAGCTTTCTAAAGGCCTAATGGGTGTTGAATTATTTTTAGGGGCCATTTTAGAATCTAGTATTGATATATATTCTACAATATTCCCTTGGAATCAATTTAACTTGATTCTTCAAACAAGACTTATGCAATTCGGAAAAACAAATACACACCTTTTACTTGCTTTTGAGGAGCTTGATATTGAAATTGAATTATCTGAAATTCAATATCTAAAACTTAGCCCTGTAGTAGCCCTCTGAAGCTTCTTTCAAATGCCATAGGTCTAATCTGATCTGGATTCTTTAAGGCAAAGTTATGTCCAATCTCCCACAATGACCCAATTTTGGACTAGTTCAGTAGAGCGAACTTGTACGACTTGGCACGTGTCATTGTTTCCTCCTTTGGCTCTGAAATTGATAGAAAACAAACTACAGTCCTTGTACATGCAGCCACTTTTTAAATAATTCCAATCCGATGCTCAGAGAGAGAGCTATGAAGATTTTCCCACGATCACCACTTTGAGATGAAATTCAGAAGCCTCAAAAAGCCCTAACTTCCACAGATCATATCTCTGAAAATATTTTGATCCAATATCTGAAATTTTGTGACGATGTTCCTCAGGATTGTGCTTCGCACTCTAAAAATTTCAGCTTTTGAACCATCGTAGAAAAAAAATTATTACAAAAATACCACGATGACCTGTTTAGGTTAAATTCAGGAGCCTGCAAAATGACCTAACTTCCACAGATCATATCTCCGAAAATATTGTGAACCAAGCTCTGAAATTTTGCGACGATGTTCCTCAGGATTTTGGCTTCACACTCTAAAATTTTTATATTTTGAACCTTTGTAGAAAAAATGTTATAGCGAAATTTCCACGATGACCTGTTTAGAGCAGTGAAACCCTAGAATCTCAAAGCTTTGATACCAAATGTTGTGAAACCAACTCCAAAAAGAGAAGAAAAGAGATAATAATGGCTTAGAAATAAGTCACTTCGAGGAGGAAACCTCCAATACATTACATGAATGAAAAATTCTTGGATGATTCAAATTACAAGGCCTCCTTTCTATATATAGGAGTCCATGGGGCCACAATGTAATCCTAACCGACCTAAAAATAATAATTTAAGGGCACAATAATAACAATATGGGGGTTACAAGGGTACAATAATAACAATAAGGGGGTTACACTAACAACAATAAGGGACTATACTAGTAATATAGGGACCTAATAGATCATCTGCCTAATGAACGACCCAGATTGACTAGTAATTACTATATTTTTATAGGGAAATTTTACATCTATTTTTAGATTTGGGGGCGCTGCCCCCGAATCCCCCCGCCAGGGGGGGGCCTCCATAAAGTCGCAACTGCCCCCCCCCCCCCCTAGGCCCCCCAGGCAACGTTTAATTACGAGCGACGTTGATGCCCCACTAAGGTACAGGGGTCCAACGCTGTGATACAAAACAAACAAGATAATCAGGCTGCACACCCAACACTTCAGACATAGGCAAAACCGTGATAAAATCCATTTAAACCTCATCCCAATGTTGATTTGGAATCGATGAAGGTTGTAGCATACCTGGGGTCTTAATTGACTCAACTTTATTTTGGTGGCAAACCAAACATTCCGCCACAAAATTTTGAATATTAAATTTTAAGGCCATCCCAAAAAAATTCTTTCTTCACTCTGTGGTAAGTTTTTAAAAATCCCGAGTGTCCTAAGGGAGAGGTATGCAACTCCAAAAGAATATTTTTTTTTAGTTGGGAATTCTTACAAATATATAAGCAATCTTTTTACCATAAGGAATCATTTTCGCAACTAAATGTATCAGATGTACTGGTATCTTGCTGCAACTTTTGAATGAGTGTCCATACTTCTTCGCCATTCTTCCATTCCTCCCTTTCTTCAGTTATCCAATATGGTTGGATAGTAGAAATGGCACAAATCAATGCTTCCACATCCTCATCCTTTCTTGAGAGTGCATCTGCAACAACATTTAGCTTATGTTTTTTTTAGATGATTTCAATGTCATAACCCAACATATTTGTGATCCATTTTTGCAGCTCTTCTGAATATATCTTTGTTCCAAAAAGTATTTAAGATTATCGTGATAATTTCTTACCTTGAAGTGTATTCCCATTAGGTAAGGTCACCATTTCTTTATTGCATGTAGTATTGCCAACATTTCCTTCTCATAAATAGCTTTCTGTAAATACTTTCCTTTGATTGGAAGACTTTCAAAAGCAATGGGTCTTTGTTCTTGCATCAAAACAACACCAATTCCATTTCGCAAGGCATCACATTCTACAATAAATGTTTTTGTGAAGTTTGGCATAGCTAAAACCGGTGCTTGGCACATTTCCTCTTTAAGACGTTCAAAGGCCTTAGTTGCGTCAGGAGTGCATGAAAATGCATATTTCTTCAATAATGTTGTAAGAGGTGTTGCTATTTTCCCATAATTCTTAACAAAATTGTGATAATACCCTGTTAACCCAAGAAATCCTCGCAACTTCTTTATGGTTGTGGGGACTTTCCATTCCTTAATGGATTTAATTTTTTTAGGGTCTACCTTAACACCCTAAAGAGATAAAATATGACCCAGATATTCCACCTCTTGCACTCCAAATAAACATTTGGAAGTTTTTTCATATAATTGTTTCTCCTCCAATAGTTTGAGTACCCCGTCAACATGTTGAACATGATCCTTCCAAGACCTGCTATAGATTAGTATATCATCGAAAAATACTAACACAAATTTTCTAAGGAAGGGTTTGAAAATGGAATTCATCAACCCTTGAAATGTATAAAGTGCATTGGTAAGGTCAAAAGACACGACAAAAAATTCATAATGACCCTCATGAGTTCGAAATTTTGTTTTCGGAATTCCTTCATTCTTCATTCTGATTTGATGATATCCTAAACGGAGATCCAACTTGGTGAAATAAAATGCTCCATGTAATTCATCCAATAATTCATCAATAAAAGAAATGGGAAATTTATCTTTAATAGTGAGCGTATTGAGCTCCCTATAATCCAGACACAGGCGCCATGATCCATCCTTCTTGTGCACCAATACTACTGGAGTAGAGAAGGAACTTTGACTAGGTTGAATTATACCAACCTATATAATTTATGCAATCACACCTTCAATTTCGCTCTTTTGGACATAAGGATAGCTATAAGGCCTAATGTTTGGAGGAAAAATTCCTAGAATCAAATGAATAACATGATCATGATCATGAATAGGTGGAAGTCCTTTGGGAGTTTCGAACACCTTGGAATGATTTTCCAAGAATTTTTGGAGATCTAGAGAAATAGATGATTTTGATGTTGGAACTTCTAGTGAGCATAATTTTTTGAGGACACCTCATTGTTCTTTCTTCAAAATCTTTGTCATGACATTAGAGATTATTATCTTTCACGTATTTCCTGTGATACCCCGTAATTCAACTTCCTTTCCTTCCGAAAAAAATTTCAAGAAAAGTTCTTGAAAATTAAAAGTTGTCGTCCCCAAAGATTGTAACCATTGTACTCCTAGTACGACATCATCACCACCCATTGGAATGGAATGCATTAGACTATTCAATACTTATCCTCCAATGGTTAGCTTCATATTATGGGCCTTTCTAAAGAAATTTTATATTTCCTCCATTTTCCACCATCACTTGACACTCTGGCATTGGGTATAGGAAGCAATTCAACTCCTTGGCTACCTTACAATGAATAAAATTATGGGTACTACACGAATCAATAAGTACTATTACATTTTTATTCTTGATATGTCCTTCTATCTTGAGATTTTGAGGAGTGGTAATTCCTTCCAATGCATTACAGGATATGGTCTGATTCATTTCTTCTTCCTCTAGGGTTGGTTCCTAGTGTATATCCTATTCTTTTGAAGTTTCTTGTTCCTTTTCTTCCTCCTCCTCAGAATATATGTAAAATAATTTCTTCTCAGCACACTTATGACCTTTAGTGTATTTGCTATCACAACCATAGAAAAGCCATTTTTCTCTTTTTTCTTCCAATTTTTGTGGTGTCAACCTTGTAGGTTGTGGAAGTATAGGAGTATCAATACTTCCATCCATATAGTTGTGAGTGGTAGGCTTCCTTGTCACCATAATTTTTCTTTCAATTTTTCTTGCCAACCTGAATGCCTTCTCCAATGTATCAGTTTCCCAAAGGTGAATATCATGTTGGATGTTATCCTTTAGAGTACCTATGAAGACATCAATCCTATGTTCCTTTGGAATATTATTTACCCTTATATTCAATTTTTGGAAGTCCTCAATGTGGTCCATCATTGAACCCATTTGTTTGAGATTTATCAATTGGCTAAAGAAAGTGTTGTTCTTTGTATCCTCATAATGTGCTTTCATTTCCTCCATAAAAATTGACCAAGTGACCAGTGGTTTACGAGAAAAAATCCATCATTACCATACAAACTGATTTTGTTCTAAGTATAAAGTTGCAATGCGTACCTTTTGTGTGTTTTGCGTATTATGGAGCTCAAAGTATTAATCTGTTTGTAGCATCCAAGTTATCAGATCCTTGCCATCAAACTTCCTCATATCTATATTTTGAATATGGTGGGTCTTACATCCAACATTAGAGTATATGAAATCATGATTAACATTTCTTTTGTTCTCATCATGAGTTTCCTCTACTACCTTTTTGGCATTTGGAATATTTTCTTGTAGCAACTTTTCCAAACCTTCCTTCAAACCTTCCATGTATTTCTTCAAATATTCCATGTTTCCTTCTATACCATCCATCTTAGCTTCCATGCCTTTTTTCAAACCATCCATCTTGCCTTTTATACCATCCATCTTAGCTTCCATGACATCCATCTTAGCTTCCATGCCATTCATCTTAGCTTCCATGCCATTCTTCAAACCATCCATCTTAGCTTCCACCCCTTTTTTCAAACCATACATCTTACCTTCCACGCCTTTCTCCAAACCATCCATCTTAGCTTCCATTTCATTTTTTGTTACTCTGTGAGACTGAAATTTATTGCATTTGTTCTTGTAATTTTGATATATTATGTTGCACTTCTTCCTCTTCATGAGCCATATTAGAGAATTCTGAGGGCTCAATGGGTGTTGAATTATTTTTAGGGGGAATTTTTAGAACCCAATACTAATATCTGTGCTTCAATATTCCCTTGGAATCACTTCAAACTGTTTTTTCAAATACAACTTGTGCAATTTTTAAAAATAATACACCCCTTTTTCTTGATTTTTAGGAGCTCGATATTGAAACTGATGTATATCTGTAATTTAGGATACCCAAGATTTTTTCTTAGATCCTTTATTATCCCTCTAAATAGTCTTTCCAATGCCATAGGTCAAACCTGATTTGGATTCTTCATGAAAAAGTTATGCCCAATCTCCCACCATGACTTAATTATGGATTGCTTCAGTAGAGAAAACTTGTACAACATACCACATGTCACTATTTCTTCCTTCGGGTCTAAAATTGATACACATAAAACCACAGTCCGTGTAATTTTTCACACTTTTTACGGAATTCCAATCCGATGCTCAGAGAGAGAGAGATTTATGATGATTTTCCCAAGGTCACCTCTTTGAGATGAAATTTGGGAGCCTGTAAAAACCCTAACTTCCACAAATCGTATCTCTGAAAATATTATGAACCAAGATCTGAAATTTTTACATGACGTTCCTAAGAATTGCTTCGCAAATAGTTTTTTTTTTATCTTCTAAAATTGCATAGAAAAATAGTTATAGCAAAAATTCCGAAATGGTCTCTTTGAAGCAACGAAACCCTAGAATCCAAAGCTTTGATACCAAATGTTATGAAACCAGCTCAAAAAATAGAATAAAATAGAGATAAAAAACTATTAAATACACTAATTTTAGCGGGAAACCTCCTTTCATTACATGAATGAACAATTCTTGGATGACACAAATTACAAAACCTCTTTTCTATATATAGGAATCCATGGGGTCACAATATAATCTTAGCCGACCTAACAATAATAATGTAAGGGGACAATAACAACAATATGGAGACTACAGGGGTACAACAATAACAATAAGGGGGCTACACTAACAAAAATAAGGGACTACACTAGTAATATAGTTCCCTAAAAATATTCCCCTATGCATGTCATTTTTCTTTTTAAGGAAAAAGAAAAGCTTCCCATATACACTAATCCGAAAATGAAGCCAATATGTTTGGTAATTTAATTGATCTTAAATTACTTGCATAAATTGTGAATGAAGGCTAGTAAACTGATGAAGTGTAGATGCATTGTGTGTGCTAGAATTCTTGACTATTTACATAATTCTAAATGAAACTAAGTTTTATCGAAATGCACATGCTTTCATAAGAAAATTAATAATTCCTAGAAAACTCTAATGATGATCACGCTATCTTGTTAAAACTATTTCTACTTATAAATTACACACTTTGATTTGAAATGGAAATCTCAAACTCTTGCATAAATGTAATCAATATCACACTTTACATAAATTTAAATCAAATCCACATTCATTTGCAGGAAAAGGAAATTACTCTTACTTAGGAAATCTCGATACTTGAAGCAAACCACACAGCTGCATGAATGAAATTGAAGTGAATTAAAATCACTCTTCACTCCTGTAAAGTATTTTTATTTCATGAAAATCCTATCTATCCATGTGAATTTGTATTCTATAAATGAAAGAAATGAAGAATTTAAAGGATTGAACAAAATAATTAACTAAAGATAAATTTACAACACAGTTAGAAAATTAACTAATAGAAATTGAAAACATATTTAGAGAATTGAATACTTAAAAATTAAAATAACATAAAAAACCTTACTTTATTGAGGGGGGCCTCCACGAAAACCAGGAAATCACGATTATGCTATTGATCAAACACTTAACCACACATTTATGCGCACTGGAAACAAAATATCTTCTTTAAAATAAAGTTTAAATAAAAGAGTTTCAATCTTACTGACTATGTATTTCATTTCTGTTGAGAGGCATTAGTTATAGAGCTCATGGAAATTAATGTTTAGAGATTTATGCCTAAGCCTACTCAACAGAAAATATATTTAACTAGAAAATATAACATCATATGATTTTCTTATGATTTGATATTAACAAAGCAAATCACGAGGAACGAATCTCATTCTCACTCGCTTGTTGCTGACTTTGGCGGTTGACCTTTCCTTTGACCATATAACCAGGATATGTTTCCATCGCTTTGGCTCGTGGGAATAGGAGGAAATCCTTATGTGTATTCATTTCCACCCATCCATATATTTCTCCATCCAGTTTTCATCCTGGAACCTGTTAAACCATGGACTTGGCTGTGGAATTGTGAATTAGTTGAAAAATCATTAGAATTCAGTAGCGAGAGTAAATGTTAAAGTAAATAAAAAGGACATTGTCACTTTATGAAATAGGAGACAATTGTGTACCTTCCATGTCATAAATATTGTAATTATATGCCTAATGCATTGTTATGGAGGTAAAAAATAAAGAGATGAAGTAAAGGATGGTGTCAAAAAGAAGAAATTCTGGGGTTCAACAATATCATCCCTAAAAGAGGCCCAAATGCGTGTGACTATAAATAGTGTGGATTCCTTTATGGATCTTTTCCAACAACAAGTATCCCACCAATTCTTCACATGGGGGACAACCTTAAGGATTGCAAAGGTAATCTTTTTTCTATCGAAAAATTTTTGGATTGAAAAATACCCTTCTAGCGTAGTTAATGACTATTCAGATCATCTACATCTATTTGGCCTTCCAATACAAGAGTATAAAAATTAGCTTGTACCTTGAAAGGGGTGGTGTGCCCAAAGTGACCACTTGATGAAGATGTGTCAACTATTGGAATTTATTGAAGGATATGTGAGAAATTATCAATCATCTCGTTCCTTTGTCACTCAAGGACCTCCTCGAGTGATAGTTTAATAGGATATCTTCCTCCCTTGTATTTATTTTCTTCTTCCATGTGAGGTAATCGAGGTTGGTGAGGAAATACATGCAAGGGCTCTATTAGTTCGAGTCCCAACTCCTTATACCTTGACCTCATTGTGGACATGCACAAAAAATACAAATAAAGAGGAGAACAATCTTATTCCATTGATCAATATTTATGAAGGAATGAAATGAAATATAGATTTATAACCAAGAGAAAGAGATACATTGAAACTTTACTTCCATTAAGAAATGGAAGGAGTTGAAACTATACAAATGTACAATGAAACAAACTGGCTCTAATGGTGGTAGCTTATCTCTTAAAGCAGATGTGAAGGCTACACACCTTCACTAGAGTGAGTTACAATGATGTTGAAAGACCCTTTCTAACATCAGAAGAAATGAGAAAACACTAAACATCCAAAAATCTAACCCTAGTAGATGAAATGCCAAAAATCTTGTGGGTCCCACTGGGGTGATTTGGTATCTCAACTTCCCAAGGTCATAATTTGTTCCATTCAATATCTATTTGGTGTGCTTGGTAGCCATTAGAAAGGTCTAGTTGAGATTTAAGTACTTTGAATGACATAAGGTCTACCTACAATTATATACTAGGTCCTTACCATGTCAAAAAAACATCATTAGGGACCTTAAAATAACCTTGGAAGTTTAGGTCCCAAAATATATAGAAAAAAAATTACCAAGATGGAGATTTGTACTTTGAGTTAGTGGATTAGGTGGATGGCCATCAATATCCACCTCGATCATTAAGTCTCAAAAACCATAGTCAACCATGACCAACCCTCATCAACCATAACTCGACCATATTTAAAGATGGTCAACAATATTCAACCATGGTCAAACAATAGCCAGTATGGTGAATCATGGTCTCCATGGTCAACCATGTTCACGATGATCATCCATGGAAACATATGGTTAATATGGTCAACAATATTCTACATTGTCAACCCTTTTCATCTTTAGTTAAACATTAAAAATCATGGTCAAACATAGCTAACCATAGTTAACGATGCTCAAAAAAGTTTATTTATTTCCAACATGGTCAAACATAGTCAAACATGCCATAAGTTCAACCATAGTGAATCATGTTCAACAATATTCAACCATGGTTAACATGGTCATCTATTGTGAACCATATTTAACCATAATCCTTATCATCAATGGCCAACCATAGTCACATAATTTTTAACTCCCATTTTACGTTTACCTAACCATGTTCAATCCTCAAGAACCTTTTAAACCATGGCCAACCATTCTTAACCATGGTTGACCCTCGTTCACCATCATCAACCATATCAACCATAGTCAACCATGGTTAATGATAGTGAACCATAATCAACACTCAACAACCTTGGTCAGTGTTTTATTAACCATAGTCTACCATCTTAGCCATTGTCAACCATAATCAACCATAGTCAACCATCATCAACCAGAACTTGACCATAACCAACCACAATTTACTAATCCTCTCGACATACATTAGCCATCAACTATCACAACTATGGAGAGAATGGGTAATGATGAAATAAGCATACTACAACTGCCAATTACTTAAAATTGAAAAGGGAAAACAATGTGGACAAACCTAGATTTCCACATAACAATATTGAACCTCAAACATAAGTTGTGAAGAGATTGCGAGGGGTGTATGCTCTAGCAATGAGAAAAGTATCACTCAAATCAAAACCATTTTTTGTGATTCGAAAACATATAAGGTGTGGGGCTAGTTAAAAATTAATATAAATAAAAAAAAATTAATAATAACACACTTGAGAGACACATGAGAAAGAGGTTGTCAATAATTGAGAATTGCATAAAGTATAACCTTGTTTGCATTCATTTTCATTCAAAGTTGTATGGACTTACGTGTTTTGAATCTCTGATTTTAGTTGTAGCAGTAGTTAATAACAACCTCATGGCTTACAATGAGATGATAGCTAGTTTCCATGGCCTTTATTGCATCCAGGGGTACAATCTACAATCTAGTATGACCTTGATGTCGGGTATGTCACGTTCTCAAAAAATAATAAATTTTACTTTTTCTAATGTCGACCAAAGAATTAACCTAATCTTAAATTTTATATAACTTCAATATTTAGATTATATATAACTTCTTAAACTTATTAATGGGCTGAGATTAACTATTAAAATATAACTATGTATTATTTATATAATTTGAATGGATAGTAAATTATATACGTGAATTTGAATGGATCATAAATTTACCTTTGACAAAAAACATTTACCATATTGAATTTCAAAATTAAGTAAAATTTTAAACATCTTTACTCTTTAATAAAGTCAATACCATTTCTAAATCAAAGGAAAAGAGTTAATTCAACACAAACAATCAAAATCCAAAATCTTTTAATATTTCTTTTAATTAAATATTTGTAAAATGAATCTTTAAAAAGAAAACCCATATTCTATGGATAAATTAAAATATTTAAAGACATAAACATTTCCGCATCAAAGTTGCAATATTTTAAAATTTAAATAAATAAAATATAAATAAACATGAGGTATGGTAAATAAATAAAACCTATTTTTATACTTACTCCACAGTTATGGTAAATAAATGAAAATATATATAAAGTAGATGTCTAGTAAATAAATGAAAATTATTTTTATATTTACTCCATAAACCTTTTTATATTTAAAAAAACTTAAAAAAGAGGTTTTATTTCGATGAAGCCTACGGGACGAAATACCATGGAACAAATTAATATTCATACCATGGGCCAAATACCATATTTATAAAATAAGTATGTTAAATAAATAAATATAAAAGAGGTATAAAGAGGTATGATAAATAAATAAATATAAAATAGGTATAAAGAGGTATGGTAAATAAATAAATATAAAAGAGGTATAAAGAGGTAAGGTAAATAAATAACAATATATCAAATAGGATTATAAATAAAAATCTAATTATATAACAAGCCTATGAGCCAAATGTCATAGTAAATAAAAGAGGTATGGTAAATAAATATAAATATAAATAAACCAGAAGTATGGTAAGTAAATAAAACCTCTTTTCATATTTACTCCATAATCTGCTTTATATTTACGAATATTTATGTTCATTAGTTTACATAACTAAGAAGTGGAGAGAGAGAGAGAGAGAGTGATAAAGGAGAGATGGAGAGAGAGTGTGTATGTTTAGAGGTGAGATAAAGCGACAAAGTAAGATGCATGGAAAGGAGGGGGGAGAGAAGAAGAGAGGAGACAGGGAGGGATATAGTAATGTAGTTGGAGAGAGAGAGGGGAGGAAAGAGAGAGAGAAAGAAAGGGAGATGGGGGAAGAGAGAGGATTAGACAGAGAGGGAGGGAGAGAGAGAGAGAGAGATGGGGGAAGAGAGAGGATTGGAAGGAAAAGAGAGAGGTAGGTAGGAGAGAAAGGGAGAGAGAGGAAGGATGAGAGAGAGGAGAAGAGTGATGAGGGAAGAGAGAGTATTGGAGGGAAGAGAGAGAGAGAGAGAGAGAGAGAGAGAGATTAGGGAAGAGAGCGAGAGTTAGGAGAGAGAGAGAGAGAGAGAGAGAGAGAGAGAGAGAGAGAGGAAGGACGAGAGAAAGGACTTGAGAGAGAGGAGGAGAGAGGGATCGATAAAGAAATGGAGTTGGAGGGGGAGAGATGTAGGAAATAAGAAATATAGAGAGTGAGAAGTGGAGAGAGAGAAGGAGTGACAAGGGAGTGACAAAAAGAGAGTTTGTATGTTTGGGGCTGAGATAAAGAGACAAATAAGAAGAGATGGAGATAAGGGGGGGAGAAGGAGAGAGGGAGGGATATAGTAACATAGTTGGTGGGTGAAGAGAGAGAGAGAGAGAGATGGGAGAGAAAGGGAAAGAGATGAAGGAAGAGAGAGGATGTGAGAGAGTGGAGAGAGGGAGGGAAAGAGAGATGGACTTGGAGGGGGAGGGAGAGGGAGGTAAGAAGAAATACATAGAGAGAGAAAGGTGGAGAGAGGAAGGAGAGAGGTAGTGATAAGGAATATGGAGAGAGAGGGAGAGAGGACAAAAGGAGGAAAGAGAGATATTAGTGGGGGAGAGGGAGAGAAGGGGAAGATAGAGATATAGATGGAAGGTGAAGAGAGGGAAGAAGAGAGAGATGGGGAGAAAAGGGGATTGAAAAAGAGATTGATACATATGGAGTGGGAGAGTGTGTGTGTTTAGGGGGGGTGAAATAGAGAGACATAAAAGAAGAGATGGAGGGAGATATAGATATGGATGGAGGGTGGAGAGAGGGAAGAATATTTCTCACACTAGATGGATTGATATAAGTGGAGATGGTGATTTATAATCCTATTTGATTATTTGCACATTTTCTATCTTTCAACACTATTATTGTCACTTTGCATTCAAAAAAAATATTTCATCATTATAGTTATTATAAAAATTTATCATCTCAACAAAGTGAGGTAACTATGAAAATTTAAAATTAAAATGACCAAGTTAATCTCAGAAATATTTAGCATATTTAAAATGATTATATTAATATTTGATATATTTACATATTATTAATAAAATTAATCATATCTTTGATAGATTTTCCTTGGCAGCACACGACTGAAACCAGCCTAGATCCATCTTAACTCCGGATCTATCAAGCGCCGAGAGAGATCAAATCTCTGAAAGTGCAAACCTTTCCTCAAGTTTTGCACTCAAAAAAGAGGTTTGCACCTCGAGATATTTGATCCCTCTGGACGCTTGATAGATCCAGAGTTAAGATAGATCTAGACTGGTTTATGAACAGTGCTTCTCAGGAACATGATCTAAAGAGAGTTTCCATTCCTATAAAACGTTGTCATGGATGGCCTCCTATCATAGTTAGGGGATAGCGGTCACCAATGGACTTGAAAAGTGGAAGGTTATCCTTGTTCAAACACTTAAACTAAAGGCCTGTGTCGTACGCTATGCGATTGACAGCCCACTCACCCCGCAGTTATTTTTGGTATTGTGAATTGATATGCTAAAGGGTGATTGTCACTTTCTGGGATGTAGCTCCTTGTTATCCTTCTGGGCTAAAAGGCCCTCTCTATTGGGGCATCAAAGGCTGTAGGTAGGGTTAGAACGAAAAGATTTAGAGATATATATATTTTCGGTATTGTACTGAATTTATCTGCTAAAGGGAAATTGCCACTTTCTCAGATGTAGCTCCTTGTTATCCTTCTAGGCTAGAAGGTGCTATGTTTTTGGGCATCAAAGGTTGTAACTAGGGTCAGAAGGAAAAGACTCAAACATATATATTTTGAAGTCTTTTTTTCAGAAGAAACTGGAAATTGTGTTCAGAGCACTTAGGCATACAAAAAAGTTTTATCTGAAATAATACCATATGCTACTTGTGTAGATCAAACTTCTCACCTAACCATTAAACCACATTCTCAAGACTATATATACCCTGCAGCTATAGCTATGAAGAAACCCCTAAATTTTCCCTATCAGAAAGATGTATCAGTTCAACAAGGACAGAGAAAGGCCTATGCATAGGCATCCATCTTTTGCAAATCACTACTTTTGTTTCCAATGCCATTCACGTTATGTTACTGGTTCAAATAAAGAGCAAGAGCACGTTAACCAAGAAGACTTTTAGAGATATACAAGACACAACCACCTTCTCACAACTGTTATCAACTAGGCCATCATAGTGTCAATAGTTGTGCATGATGAGCTTACAATTTAGTGTTTACTGAGAGCACTTACCTTGTATGAGTTTATTGCCTTCACCATTCAATGGTCAGCTAAGGATGCCTTCTTCGTTTAGCCTCATTCCTTCTTATTATTGAACCGCTGCTAGACACTATGATTTAAAACGAACTCGGGTGTAGTTTTGACCTTCCCAGATTCAATCGGTTTTGTGGGTAGGAGTTCATCGCCTCATCAGTTCGGTAGAGATAGGTAGGAAATCAAATTCAGTTTTACTGGTTAAGTGCTGTGGCCTGCTCACAGACTTTTGATCGCTTCTCGCACCGTTCTTCTCCCTCAACCGGGGAGAGGAGAGGTGAATTATTCGATGTTAGAATTTTGTAAGGAACTATTGTTATTAGGATTCAGGCACCTCCAGTCTGACTTATTTGCAACAGGAACAGGTTGGTGCTTTGAGATGGTGATAATGCAACGTGAACACTTGGTGGAGCAGTGAGTGGTAAGGGGGTAGTGAGTGCTGTGGGTTTCAGCATGTACCAGTACTGTCAAAGCCATTATTTAATGTATGGGGTTTAATGAGATGTTTTCACTGAGAAAATAATAGAAATTCAGTCACAATTTTGATTAAATATGGTAGAAAAAACAAAGTTATTAAATTTTGGGTATTTAGTGGTTTTTGATGGTGTAGATTTCATTTCCACCTTGAACAAATATAGAAAAACACATTTCTCTCCCAAATTTCTCTGTAAAATTATTCTCCAATAATATAGTTGTTTATAATACTTTTAATTTTACATTTGTAAAAATAACCTTTTATTTTTATTGTTTATTTCCTTACTCTTTATTCTTTTTAATTGTAACTGTAGTAATTAGTGTTCATTAAAAAGAAAGTTACATCCATAACCAAACCAAATGGTCTAAAAGAACAAAAATTTTCTCACAACCATAAGAAAACTAGACTTCTCACAACAGCCATACACCATACTCTAAGAAGCTGAAACCAGAGAAAACCACATAATTTAAACCAAATACCTTATAACAGAAAGCCAAAGACAGTAATAAAGCATAAAAGACAAGATAATTTAAACCAAATACCTTGTATCCAAGAGCCAAAGACAACAATAGACCAATCATTGATAAGCGTAAGATGTAGGTAAGTAGCCTAAATTCTCACCAATAGGTAGTAAAAGCGATTTTTTTTTTTAATATAAAAATTAAAATTAACGGAAAAACATGAACTAAAATGATATAAAATTTTGTATGGGACTTTGATAAAAATATATACACAAATATGAAATTTTTACAAATAGAATGATGAGAATTCGAAAGGATTTCATTTTTCATAAGAAAAAGATTTTCAAATATATAAATCCCAAAAATTGAAACTTTTCCTAGAACAAATAATTAAACACTAATATATATACTCATAGAGTCATAAAATGTATACACTTCAATCAAGCTTATTAGAACGGGCTGGATATATATACGCATCGGTTAGATATTATAAAATATGCCAACCATCCAAGTATAACAGCCAATTTGAACTGAAAGGCGAGCTTATAAAATACGCCAAGAAGGATTGTGATGCTGTTAAAATCTTGTGAAAGGTTATGCCAACAGTTATTGTGATGTTATTAAAATCTAGTGGAGGGGCAATTACCTCCCAAAATTATTGAGAAACAGTTAAGGAATACAACTATTTAATTTTATACACACATTTTAAAATTTGTTTGAAGCTAATTAACCGAGATCATAACACCATTTTGAATATAATCAATTGAAAATTTCTCTGGACTTTGGTTATATTTTTCTGCTATGCTATATTGTATACTAAATTACCTGGAGGTTTCTGTTGAAAGTATTAAAGTCACCTGCAACTCTGTGAAGGAGAAATGGAGTACAACACGGGGGCAGGAAGTTGAGTGCACACCATGGTGTATTCAACATAGTTTAAATGAAGTTGTAAGGATGAATTTATGTTTTATGGGCACAGCCGTTTTTGAAGAGGAATTGAAGAAATCGTGGTTCAACCACGCAACAACAGAGTTTATTTAAAACAGTCTTATCGGGCGTACAAGCCCTCACCAACCAAACAAAAGAATTTTTTATTCAATGCGCCAAGTCTTTAAGTTTATGAAAGGGCCAAGTCATTGTGGTCCCCACCAATTATCGTCCATTGCCGAACTTGTGATGCGATGTGGTCCCCACCACCATCGCACATCGCAATCGCCAATTGCCAATAGCCAAAGTCCATTCCACCACAACTATTGTTCCATCGATGCGCCGATGAGATATGTTCCCACTGCCACTCAGCTGGTACGTGGACCAATCAGGATTTATTGCGTGGGTTTTTCCATGACGCCATCAACCATATTTGTTACGCGAATTTGTTATAGAATCCGGTTCATAATTTTGTTTGAGTTCTGCGGGGCCCAGTAATCAGCGAATAGGAAAGTGTTCGCACTGGTTTTGGGTCTGCTGATGTAGGGCTCATTTGTTACACGAAAAAGATTGAAATCAAGTTTATTGAAGTTTGAAATACGGGTTCGATAGTTTATTAAACTATGGTTTATGTTTTATACTGTTGGACCCCACCAAAGCTAAATGTCGCCCAGATCAACAGGTGAGAGAGCACAACTGAACAAATCAACAGTTTGCGAGAGCACAATTTTTGCAGAGGTTAGTCGGAGGGGGTGCCTCTGCAGTTGACCAGACAATCAGGGACTGACCAGAGATCAACGGTGGAGAATAACTGCAAGAGCACTGTTTGCCTCGTCAGCACCGACCGAGTGGTGCCTCCACAGTGACATACAATCGTGCCAATATAATTTTATATAGTTTTGTTTTAATTTTAAATAAATGTTGCGCCATATAAAATCAAAAGCTCGTAGGCTTATTGTATGAGAATATAGAACACTATGTATGCAGTGTGTGTAATGCTCGAAGGTAGAAAGAAAGACAGAGAGAAAATATTGTAACATTGTATCTATAGCAACTAATCCATTGTAAAACCAGAACCTCGCTCTGAAGACAGAATCTCCATTTTGTAATAGTTTTTCATGTTAATGAAATAGTTTTCAATTTTTCTGTCATCTCTGTCCAGCAATCAAAATTTTTTATTGAAACTCTGTGTTGTAGAGGAGAATCTCTATTCTCCCTATGTCTCTCCAGAATTATTAAAAAATTCCAACATGGTATCAGAGCTAATCCAGGCTCTTTGAAGGTGTCAAAGAAGCTGAAGGAAGAAGGAAGCTTGCTCCAACAAGCCCAGCAAAAGTTCAAGTCTAGGAATTTCTCAAAAAAAAAAAAGTTTTGTTTTGTTTAAAAAGTGCAGTCCAGTGAAGTCTTGTTGAATACAGAGTTTGTATTTTAAAGAAAGAAAGACATTTTATTTAAGAAAAACACAGTCAAGTTTATTGCATAGTTCAGTTTATAAGCCATGGCTGGATCGAGCACCAGTACGAGAATTGGAAATACTCAACTTCCACAGTTTAATGGGAAGAACTATCACTATTGGGCCATTACCATGAGAGCCTTGTTTGCTTCTCAAGACTTATGAGAGTTTGTTGAAGATGGTTTTAATGAAATAGTAGATGAGCAAACCTTTAATGCCCTAACACATGCAGAGAAAGATTTGTTGAAGAGCAATGGGAAGAAGGAATCAAAAGCCCTCTTCTATCTCTATCATGCAGTACATGAGAGTGTGTTTCCAAGGATAGCAGCAGCTAAAAGATCTAAGGATGCATGGGATACCCTCCAGATTGTCTATCAAGGTATGGAGAAAGTGAAGACAACAAAGCTACAATTGTTGAGGAGAGATTTTGAAACTCTCTGCATGAAAGAGTCTAATAACATAGACTCATTCTTCACACATGTTATTGGGATGGTCACACAGATAAGATCTCATGGAGAGATACTTGAAGAATGAAGGATTGTGGAGAAAGTATTGAGGAGCCTACCCTCAAGGTTTGATTTTATTGTAACCACCATTGAAGAGACAAAGGATCTCTCACAATTCACAGTTGATGAACTTCATGCATCACTGATGACTCATGAACAAATATTGGGAAGATCTGTAAACCCATCTTTGGAGCATGCCTTCAAGACCCAGATTCCTTTTGGAAGAGGAAGAGGTCAAGGCAGAGGAAGAGGTAGAGGCAGAATCCAAAACAGAGGAGGAAGAAACAACCCTTCACATACTCATGGAAGGAGCAGCAATCAGAATCAAAGCCAAGGCCAAAGCAACAGCTAGCAAGGTGGAAAACAACATGCTCATGGACAAAGGTATGACAAATCCAATGTACAATGTCATTATTGCAAGAAATATGGGAACTATGCCAATGAATGTAGGAAAAAGCAATATGACATGAATAATAGGAAGAATGCTAATGTTACAAGAGAAGAAAAGAACCCAAAGAATGTGTTGTTAACATGTAATGTAGTACAAGATAGACATGATGATGTATGGTTCTTAGATTCAGGCTGCAGTAATCACATGACTGGAAACATAGAAATATTTTCCAATCTTGATGAAGATGTTAAATATGAAGTAACAACTGGAACTGATACTAAGATCTCTATCAAGGGAAAATGCAGAGTAAGTATCCATGCAAGCAATGGTGAGCAAAAATTTGTGCCAGATGTATACTATGTTTCTAGCTTGAAATGTAATCTTTTGAGCATTGGGCAGCTCATTAACAAAGGTTACAATGTATTCTTCAAAAATGATGTGTGCACAATAATGGACATACCTCCAAGCAAGAAGGTTATTGCAGAAGTGAAAATGACCAGCAATAGAATGTTTCCACTCAAGCTAAATGCAGACTTGAAGGAAAGAGAAAGAATGTAATAGATGTAACTCAAGAGGTCTTTCAAAAGGAAGTGAAAGATGAGAATTGGTTATGGCATTTGAGATTTGGACATATCAATTTCGGAGGTCTGAATTTGTTGCACAAGAAAATAATGGTAAGAGGACTACCATTGATAGGGAAACTAGATAGCCTATGTGAAGGCTGCATCTTGGGAAAACAACACAGAGAAAACTTTCCATCAGGAAAGAGCATAAGGGAAAAGGCACCCTTAGAAATTATCCATTCAGATTTTTGTGGGCCAGTGCAAACATCATCAATATCAGGTAGCAATTATATGTTGACCTTCACTAATGATTTCACAAGAAAAACATGGGTTTATTTCTTGAAGTATAAAAGTGAAGTGTTTGAAAATTTTGCCACTTTAAAGCTCTTGTAGATAAACAAAGTGGGCAGCATATCAAAGTCCTAAGGACTGACAGAGGAGATGAGTACATCTCAAAATAATTTATGCGTTTTTGTAGAGAAAACAGCATACGTAAACAATTCACAACAAGGTACACACCACAGCAAAATGGTGTTGCTGAAAGAAAAAACCGAACCATCATGGATATGGTGAGAAGTATGCTAAAGGAAAAACATTTTCCAAATGAGTATTGGGCAAATGCTACAAATTGTGTGGTATATATTTTGAATATATGCCCAACAAAAACATTAATGAATAGAGTTCCAGAAGAAGCGTGGAGTGACATAAAACAAGGAGTCACCCACATAGAACGAAACACATAGATGCCAAGTTCCACTACATCGTGGAATTGATGAACAATGGAGAAATTGTTTTACAACATTGTAGAACAGAGGAGAAGTTTGCAGACATTTTGACAAAGCCATTGGGGCAAAAGAGTTTTTAATATTTGAGGAAATGCTTGGGTATGACAGAAAACCCAACAGCCGACTTTAAGGGGGAGTGTTTAAAATATTAAAGTCACCTGCAACCCTGTGCAGGAGAAATGGAGTACAACAGGGGCAGGAGGTTGAGTGCACACCATGGTGTATTCAAATGAGTTTAAATGAAGCTGTAAGGATAAATTTATGTTTTATGGGCGCAGACGTTTTTGTTGAGGAATTGAATAAATCGTGGTTCAACCACGCAACAGAAGAGTTTATTTAAAACAGTCTTATCAGGCGTAAAATCCCTCACCAATCAAACAAAAGATTTTTTTGTTCAACACGCCAAGTCTTTAAGTTTATGAAAGGGTGAAGTCATTGTGGTCCCCACCAATTATCGTCCATTGCCGAACTTGCGATGCGATGTTGTCCCCACCACCATCGCACATCGCAATCACCAATCACCAATAGCCAAAGTCCATTCTACCGCAACTATTGTTCCTTCGATGTGCTGATGCGATATGGTCCCATTGCCAACTCAACCAGTACGTGGACCAATCAGGATTTATCGCGCGGGTTTTGCCATGATGCCATCAACCATATTTGTTATGTGAACTTGTTATAGAATCCGGTTCATAACTTTTTTTGAGTTCCTCGGGGCCCAGCAATTAGCCAATAGGAAAGCGTTCACACTGGTTTTGGGCCTACTAACTTAGGGCTCATTTGTTACACGAAAAAGATTGAAATCAATTTTATTGAAGTTTGAAATCCAGGTTTGATAGTTTATTAAACTATGGTTTAAGTTTTATGCTGCCAGACCCCACCAAAGTTAAATGCTGCCCAGATCAACGGGCGAGAGAGCACAGCTGAATAGATCAATGGTTTGCAAGAGCACGATTTGCACAGAGGTTAGCTGGAGGGGGTGCCTCCACAGTTGACTAGGAAATCAGGCGCTGACCAAAGATCAACGGTGGAGAATAACTGTGGGAGCACTGCCTGCCTCGTTAGCACCGACTGAGTGGTGCCTCTACAGTGACATACAATCGCGCCAATATAATTTTATATAGTTTTGTTTTAATTTTAAATAAATTCCACACCATATAAAAGAAAAATATTGTAGGCTTATTGTATGAGAATATAGAAGACTGTGTATGCAATGTATGTAATGCCCTAAGGAAGAAAGAGAGACAGAGATCAAAGATTGTAACGTTGTATCTATAGCAGCTAATCCATTGTAAAACTAGAACCTCGTTCTGAAGACAAAATCTTCATTTTGTAATAGCTTTTCATGTTAATGAAATAGTTTTCAATTTTTGTGTCATCTCTATCCAGTAATCGAAATTTTTTATTGAAACTCTGTGTTGTAGAGGAGAATCTCTATTCTCCCTATGTGTTTCCAGAATTATTCAAAAATTCCAACAACAGTCTGGCTACTGGTGGGATCCGTCATTTGAATCTCCAAAGCACAAGATGAAGAAGATTGGTGAGAAGAAGGCCACTGCAAAGGTGTGTCAATAGGAAATGGGAATGGAGGATTTGTAATGTCAACATCTCCTTCTAACATTTTTACAACTTTTCTCATTGAAGGACGCCGAGATGCCATGAATTGAATGCACCAGATTCCAACTAAACTTAACCTTTTGGCTATGCCTAGGTCTTCATCAAATATGTTCCCTTTTCTTAAATTTCCAAATTGACCCTTTTCCACTTGATAAAAAGCCCACTCTGCATAGAATAATTGGCTTGATCTACTATCATGATTCTCATAATCGACATTTTTCCTTCCGCCCACCATCTCCATAAGTAACATACCATAGCTATACACGTCAGATCTATCAGTGACAACTCCATACATTCTTGACCACATTTCTGGAGCAGTGTAACCCATTGTTCCTCTATTGGCCACAAAGATGTGACTCTCCTCTCTGTCCGATATTTTGGCCAGATCAAAATCTGCAACTTTCGGCAAAAAATTGGCATCTAGAAGAACATTGTAGGGCTTTATATCACAATGCAAGATGCGATTTTTGCAGTTTTCATGTAGGTATGCAATGTCGCAAGCTGTATCAACTACAACTGAAAGCAACTGTTTCCAATCCAAATCGTCCATGTGGTTTCCATGGATATACTTGTCCAAAGAACCATTCTCCATGCATTCATACACCAAAGCTCTTTTGCATCCCTGGGAACAATAACCCAATAGGCAGACTAGATTAATGTGACAGGTCATCCCCACTGTAGCCACCTCTGCAATGAATTATTGCTCACTCTGTTTTGACTCATCCAAAATCTTCACAGCTATTAGACATCCACTAGGAATTCTTCCTCTATAAACAGTTCCAAAACCTCCTTTGCCAAGCTTGTGTTCCAAATTGTTTGTGTAGGATATAATATGACTATAAGAATATCTTGCAGGCGCTTGTGAGGAATAACAATTTAAAAAATTCTCAACCGAGGGAGGTCTAGAATCAACAGGGTCCATAAAAGCTCGAACGCTTTGTTGCTGCTCACTGGAACTCCTCTTCAAATGACAACTTCCATGACGAACCATTAAGCAAGAAACCACTACTACGCTGAACACAACACATACTGCAAGAAATATTGCTGGAAATAAAGTTGAAATGGCAATTAGAATATAGAAAATAAGCATTCATAAACTTGAATACATCAGTTTTAAATATCAGCAATTTACCAGCCAAGACTTTTGCATTACATATCCTTTAGGCAAACGAAACATAAACTGCAAAGTGAGATATCATATGCAATGAAGGTAGCTAACATAAGATAAAGTAACGTAACATAGACAGATATAGTGAAGAAACACACAATATTCTCACCATCATTGCAATCACGCGAGCGGACATCACCGTTAGGACAAATGCAATATGTGTAATAATTCTGGCTGGGGCCTTTAATAATGTAAGGGTAGAATTGTGAGTAACATCTTCCCCCACTGGCTTTACAAGAAACATAAGGGTAATCGTGTCTAGACCATTTAATATGGAACCCTCTTTGCTGGAGTTGTTGAAAATCCTTATTAGCGCTAATATTGTAGGTTTTGTTTGTTGGAACGATTATAGGATAGTTCTCTCAATTTCAAAGTTGGAAACCCTACCAAGGGTAAAAGAAACATGATCTGTTGCTTGCTGTGCAATCTAACTTCTTGATGCCATTGTCGGGTATGTCTGGCATTTGTTCCGTACAGTTAAGAATTGTTCCGAACATGTATGCATCAGAAAGATTGAAGAATCCACCTTTTGATAACCAATTGTAACTGCTTATAGAGTAATGCAGTGAAGGGTGAAATTCTAGTAGATCGATATAAGATGGGATGACCTGAAGGGTTCCAGTAGAGTAAGAGGATTTTGTGTTATCTCCAACTACTCTCCCTTCCAAAAGTTAAAGCCAAGGAATTGTAGAGAAATCTAATGATCGTCTTCACATTGAGCTTGTAGAAGGCCAAATGTATCGAAGGGATATTGAATGGTGGAATTTCCACAAGTAAAAGGAGCGCATTGTTTAAAAGACGGATAATCATAAGCAGCTGCAAAATCAATAGAGGTAAAGAGGAGCAGCATGAGGAGGGAGTAGCTCATGTTGCCACGCCCAAACCAAGAGATTGGTATAGATGAAGAGAAATAAAAAAGTGAATCTTAAAGATAATTGCAAAGAGAAATTAAAGAGCAATGAGAGTAGAAAGAATTAGAAAAGAAAGGGGAAAAAAGGATGGATTGTGCCTTTGAGCAGAGTACGCGGAAGTGGAATGATGTCGAAAAGGCGATGAATAATAGACAGCACATTCTGAACGCTAAATAATAGAATATGCGTTGTATGGTTGGGATGGATTTCCAAAGTAGGACATGGTGAAACATTAAAATGTTTCTATAATGTTGGTAAAATTGACGATTGAGTGCTTATATATATATATATATATATATATATATATATATATATATATATATATATATATATATATATATATCATTTGTTGGGGAAGAGTATTGGTATGAAAAGGAAACTGAAGTGTCCTTTGTCGGGGAAGAGTATTGGTTTGAAAAGGAAACTAAAGTGCCTTTGTGTTTATAGTCTCCCTTGAATGAACTGTTATGTATGAAAAATATTTGAATTTAATAATATTAATAAAATAGTTTTAGAATTTTTTTTTTTGGATTATATCATTAGAATTTAGAATTGCTGTAGTTTAAAAAATTCACATAATAACTCAGAATTCGGTAAAGAATTGTTGTAGTTTAAAAAATCTACAGAATAATTTATAATTTGGTAAAGATTTTAACAAATTCTAGCAAAAATTTATCAGAATCTTGTTTACAGTTGTTAAATTTTAGTATTTGGGGTGCCCTAAGGGTTTATGATAGTGCTGAATCCATTTCCACTATCAAAAATGCAATTCAGACAATCCAACTACCTAATTTTTTGATTTTTTTTTTACCAGATTCCAGCGAAAAATTGTTGTCCGGGCTATTCTGTTGGCTAGATAGACAAGTCCTTAGAATTTGATTAATCATTTTTAAGTTAAGTTGAAAAAGATAATAGATCTTAATAAATAAATAGGGAAAAGATAATCAATCTTAATGAATAAATAATGTGGATGCATCAATGATCATATATAATAAGTAATAGTTGTTATTTTCAAATATATTTAGATTTAAGAATAGTCTATATTAAAATGAGGTTATATTGAAATGAGGTTTTAGAAATTTTAATTTTTAGACAAATAAATGACTAAAAATTTATTTTTTAAATGATAAATTATCCAACCAATAATATGAAAAAAATGAAAAATATTTAAATAAATTTTTAATTTCAAATAAAGTAATTAATTTAAAAATATTTTTCGTTGGGTCTGTTAGCCCCCCTATGAAATTCTTGACAAGCAAGCAGGGGGCTAGATCGTTTTGGAGCCTTCAAGGAATGCATTTTCCCGAAAAATCATCATCCTTAAAGTATCCCCATGCTTTGCCTTATACAAATTCCCTCGGTTGATTCCCATCTCAAAGAGCCCGTATTACCCCTCCTGCTCCTGCAAATATACCACCATTTACCCCATTTTCCCTTGGTCAAAGTTCCCTTTCTTCCCTTTATTTCCACCACTAACCTCTTAAATCTTCCCAAAATCTCCTTTAGATTTTACCAACACCCTTTGTTTCCTCAGATTCCCCTTCCATCTCCCTATCGTTACCCTCCTTGGGCTTTAAAATGCATTAAAAAGCGGATAAAATTGATATATTCCACAGATCAGGCCTAGCCCTCTTCGACATAAGCCACCGCACCTTTTTCCTCCATGTAACCCGACTCCGGAACCACCTGCCAGAGCAAAAGGCGTTTATTCCCCAGTCCATATCGGGCGTGATTACATCCGTTGATCTTGGTCAATCAGACGGCTATCGTTGATCCGCAAGGGCCCGTGTTTCTCCGTTCAAATCTTCGATCGCGCCATCGCCGTCCATTTTCACGATGATCTGATGGTCCGCACCGTGCTGATGGTCCCATACATTGTTCATAAACCCAGTAGTTTCTATCACACCGCCTTCGGGTGGTTGGCGGTATTTCTTCATCGACCAGCAATTCCATACATTGCTCGACGCGTGGCTCCTGTACAGGTCCGAAACCGCTTGTTCATTGCGCATTAACTTTCGACTCAGGACGCCCATCGATATTCATATCAGCCGTTATATCTTGGGCACCTCATCCAATGGTCATCGATCAACGAAGCTGCGCGGGGTTTAAACCACGACCATCGTACCCCTGGCCCACCGTTCGTCGTCTTCCTCTGTGTTTCCCACCGTCGATCTCCTTTGAGATCTGACGGTCTAGATTGGTCTTCTCCCCACTGCTGACTATCCCGCTGTCAACCATTTCCGCCACGTCACCTCCACGTGTCCACTGTACGGTCTCCCTCCAATTTCGTGTATTCATTCAAAGGTCGGAGATTCAAAGGTTTCTCGTTCATTTTTCCTCCACGCCACCTCCCGACTGTAAATCCATGTAGTTTTCACCACACTGCAGGTCATCCACGATAGTTTCACCTTCGACCAGTCTGCGTAGTCGGTCTAGCCACCCCATTGCATCCACCACCTGCATTGTTTTCTTAACATGTTTTCATATTGTGCAGGGTTTCCAGAGAGGCAGAAAGCCACCATAATTCATAGGAATCATTGTAAGTGACGCATTGAGCAAGCAGAATTAAAATTGAAGCTGGTACTACAGGGAAATTGTCAAGAAAGGTGGCGGCAACATAAATTCCATCAAAGGACGAAGTTTGAAACTTCGCAAACTCCATCCCGCGCCATTAAAGCCCAGATCTTGCAGAATCAAGACATATATGAAGCCGTGAAGAAAAACCAGCTTACGATCAAGGATTTCAGCAATGTTTAGAGTTTCAATACAACAGTTTAGAGGCAAAGCACCAGATCAATGATCCCACAGATCATGCAAAGGTATAGCACACAGAAATCAAGGCATATCAGGGTTCATACAACAGTAAAATGTTTTTCCCCCCAAGAAGGACAGAGCGCCCATACAGTATTCAATCTATGCCGTGTTCTGGAGAGATTTCCTACCCTGATACAGCCCCAGTACTATCAGAGCATTTAATTCATCAATATGGCAGATTTATTATCATTTATTTTCCTGTTGTTTATTCACCAACAACACCACAGAGTACTGCAGTCAAAACACCAGAGATTAATGCATAAGATCTATACATAATGGGCTTCGGCCCTCTTTCTTTTCAAAATTTTAATACTGTATTTAGTTCTCCACCTTCCTCCTCTGCTCCTCCTGAGCTATAAATTCATGAAGAACTCATTGTAATGGTTTTTGATCAGTTATCAGAGAACTGCAAGCAGTTGCTTTTGAGACTCAATCTCTGTGTAAAGATTGTAAGATAGGTTGATGGATATGTTTTCAGTCTAAGTATTCAGCCATTGGCAGTATTGTACTTGATTGGTATTGTTATTCAATATGACAAGCACATATCTTTGGATCCTGATCTGAAGCAGCGGTGATGTTTTCTTATCTTTGTGTTTACATTCATTTCATTTCGTTCCTACTGGCTTGCATCAGAAGTTTGACATAGGATTTACCCTTAATAGGTACCCTATGTTCCTGCTCTCCTTGCCATTTATGTTTATCTTCTAAATGTTTATCTGAGAAGTGTTTTTAGTTGGTTTAACCAGTGTAGTGGATGTTATTGCCTGCTCTGTGATGTATGAATTAAATGAATTTACTTCTTGGATGTTTCTTGTTATTGATTTAGTTGGAAGATTTGGGAACACTAGGGATTAGAGTTAGCCCTGTCCACTACGATCCTTGTACGACCTGCTGATCCATAAATTTGTGCTCTAAGATCTGTGTTATATCCTCCCTCCTACTTTCCATATCATATAATCATCTCGAAGATCCTAAGTTTCAGATGACTAGCCCAATTGAAAGCCTGCCTATTGAGTAGCAAGCAAATCCTTTCCTGACTCCATTGCTGAATGGTGTTGAGTATTTCCTGGAATATTTCACCTCTACCTCATCCCTCTTTACTCATCCTAGTCTTACATTGAACCTTCTTTCCTGATAACCAGCAACCAAAAACAAACAATCAAACAAACAAGCCCGTGCCTATAACTAGCCTAATATCTTAAACTTTGAGCTTCATAGACCTAAACCTTTGCTCAGATAGATAGATCCCTCTCTAGACCCAGGAGGGCTAGATCCTGATGTTTGAAAGTGGTTCTGATTTTTTCTCATCTTTTGGTCTTGCCAATATGGCCAAAACATGGGAACCCCAACATAATGGCGACTCCACTAGGGAAATTCTGAATGCCTGCAACTGCTAAACATTAAAACGGTCTCCCAGTCTCGTCACCAACATAATGGCGACTCCACTGGGGAACTGAGTGCATTACACCTTAAATATCCTTAAGCATTCAAAACACTTGCAATATCTGGTTAGATTGGCAGTTAAACATTCCTACTCACACATCAACCTCTATACCATTTGTCGTGTGTTCCCATACTCTTGGACAGAGTCTGGAAAGGGCCAGGTAGCCTCCAGATCTCACACTCTTTCAGAGGTGACATATCTGGTAAATGCCCTCCCAGTCAATCTCTGGTTAGATTTTGCTGTGTTTGGGAGATATCCTTGAAAAGGGACATCTCAAAAGCACTGTGGTGGACAGTGTACCCTCCAAAAACTTTCTAAACCCTCCACCTGGTGACTCCAATATCCCATAAACATTCCAAAGACTCCACTGGTGATCAGTAGGCTTGTTGATTATCTTGGCTCTCATTAGACTCCACTGGGAGACCAGCCCCCCATAACAACATCAACCACAGTAGAAGTAACAAGTAGGGTTAAGCTGCTTGGTCAGAAAACAATTCATACGAGAGCTTACCATTCATACGAGAGCTTACCCTAACCTAGACCCACCTGAAATAGTTGACAATCCTAAGAGCATCCTCAAGGGAACTCATTCTCCTAAAAGACCAACTATTTCCCAAAAAATCCATAGAGCTAATTATGTACCAAGAGATCTTACAGCTCTATCACACTTTCACCTTGACCTAGACCAGCTAAACAGCTTACCTAGAACTAGCTCATTCAGTAGTTTAGACTAGCCAGACCCTGAGCTTTCTGATTCACCACAGCAAGGTGGTAGACACCTTGGGACTAGACAGACCCCCCCATCTACACCTCCCGATTTACATTTCATACAAAACTTGGGGCTCAGTCACCCTAAGTCTGTTCATCAGTCCTCTGCTGGTCATAACATCCCTGTCATCCAAATACCTGCTTCCCAAGCCCCTTTAGCTCATCAAAACATCATCATGGAAGCTTGGTATGCACCTTTGGTTTTACCCCAACCTCTAGTACCCTTACCCAATGATTATCAGTCAAAGATCCCACACTTCACTACAAAAGAATCCATCACATCCTAGCAACATGTGGATAAAATGGAAGATTATTTTGACTACATGAAAATTGATGATGATACAGTCAAAATGAGAATATTTGCCTAAAGCTTCAAGGTTGATGTGAAGAAATGGTTTAAGGGCCTACCTCCAAGTAGCATAAATGATATTCCGGGCTTATATCATACCTTCATAAACAAATGGGAAACTAGGGCAAATCCTCACCAACTCCTAGCAGAATACTTGACCCTTAAAAGAAACGCAGGAGAGAGTGTTCACGATTACACAACGAGGTTCAACAGCATTTATAACGCCCTCCCCCCACATATGAAACCTCCACAAGGCATGGCCCTAGCAAAATACCCTGAGGGATTTGATGCTGACATGGCCTATGAGCTTAGAGACAAGGAATACAACACATTGGAGGACATGCAGAAAGGAGCAGTGAACATAGAAGCCAATTTGATTGAAAAAAGAGCGAGACTGAAATCTGAAAGAAGGGTAACATACAGAGATGACAATGTAGCTTCCACATCTGACCAAAATTATGATAAGCTGTCTAAAAATGTGGAAAGGTTACAACAAATGATGGAAAAAATGGTTGTCATAGTTAGTAACCAAAATAGAAACCAAAACCAAAACTTTAGAAGAAACAATAATGCTCCCAATAGACAAAGAGAATCAGATCAAGAAGTTATCCCCCCATTCCAAGAGAATTTTCTTGATGAAGATGAGGGAATCATAGGAGATTCTGAGGGAAACACAATTAATATGTTTGAAATAGAAGATTCAATCCATAACTGTTATTCAGAAGAGGACTAGCCTTCACCCTCTGGTTGGGAGGAGGAATGGTTGGAATCTGAAGATTACAGGTTAGGGTTTGAAAATGCCATGATGCAGGTCAGAGAACAGTATGAACTCAGGAGCAAAAAGAGTCAAGAAACCGCTAAACCCAAAGCTTTTGAGGCTACCATCAAAAGGAGACCTGAGAAATCTTCTAAAGTAACTACCGAAACCAACAAATCAACAGCTGAGAGTTCTGGAAAGAATAGAGAAAAAGACAACCAAGACACTAATGTACAAGGTAAACCAGCTAGCAGCACTAGCACTGCAGTTGGTGCTCCCAATAAAACTGTCATGAACACTGTACATAATGAGAAACAACCCTCTGATTCAGCCACTAAGACAGTGGCAAATAAAACAGAGATGAGTATGCCAAAGAGTCAGTCCATTTTCAACTTGGAAAGTGAGATTGCAAGAATTAAAATCTCTATTCCACTTTCTGAGCTGGTCACTCAGGATGTATGTAAAGGCCAGATTTTGAGAGCTTTGAACTTAGGTGAGAATGGTGACTTTGTCAACTTGAATGATGATCAACCTGCCCTCTTGTTTGGTCCTAAGATAGAGGGGAAGTTTTAGGAGGGGGTAGTTCCACCTTTCTATATCAGTCTCAACATTCATGACAAGATCCTGCACAATGCAATGCATGATTCTGGGGCATCTCACAACCTAATGCCTAAGGTATTCATGGAAAGACTAGGTCTAGAGATAACCGACCCTACAAAGATTTATACTCTTTCGACTCTAGAAGAGTAAAATGCCTAGGCCTGATCAGAGACTTATGTGTGAGCTTAACTCAAATCTCAGCTAAATGTATCGTTATGGATGTTGTGGTGGAAGATGTGCCACCTAAGTATGGCATGTTACTATCAAGATCATGGGGAGCCAAGCTGCAGGGCACAATGCAGATGGATGGCTCATATGCCACAATCCCAATCTTTGGCCAACTTAGAAAACTATATAGGGAGACACAGATGAAATTCCTAGTCAGTAGCCCCGAAAAACCAGAAAATTCACCTGTCTATTATGTGCATACAGACCTTGACTCCTTCATCTTTTGTAATGATGAATCTTCAAAAGGGTCAGAGCTCCAAGACAAAGATACAAATGGGGAGACAAAAGCTGTTGATTTTAACATAATGGCTACTCTGGATTTGGAGGACCACGAAGAAGAAAATCGCAATGAAGCCTGTAGGATATGCAGTGGGGACTTAACCCCAAGTGAACAAGAAACAGAGCATAAACAACCATCCGACCAGATCCCTGAAACACATACATTTCACGGGGAACAAAGCAATCCACAGCCGAGTATAGACCCTACAACGCAACATAATGACGAAACTAGCTATAGGGAAAGGAGTGATAATGAAAACGAAAATGAACCCCTGTGGGTGATGAAATTTGACGGGTCCTGTACTAAAAGGACTGCAGGGACAGGGGTATGGTTACACAATACATAAAATGACTATGCTGAGAGCCACGCCTATAGTCTGCATTTCAAATGCACAAATAATGTCGCTAAATACGAGGCTCTAATCTGGGGTCTGAATCTGTTGAGAAAAAGGGAGCCCGTAGGATAACCGTAAGGGGAAACTCAGAGTTATTTATCAAACAAGTAAACGGGGAATACACAGTGAAACATCCTAGGCTGAGAGCATATAGGAATGACACTATGGATCTGCTGAAAACGTTTGTTGAATACCAATTAGTGTTCGTTCCTAGGAGTCAAAATGTCATTGCAAATGGACTAGCTTGCCTAGCCAGTTCCCACCCCAAGACTCCCAGTGACCAACAGATCATCATCCAAACCAAATTTAGACCTGCTGTGCCAGACAACGAAAAATATTGGCAGGTTTTCGAAGGTGACAAACAAATCGAAGACTTTCTGGTAGGCAGAAACGAGTTTGAATTTTCTGATTCAGACTCTAAATCTGACCATAGCTGCCTAAGTGATGAGTCCTCAGATGAGGAAGAAACACCCTGTAACATAGAAATAAATTCTTTAGAGGAACAGACTGGAAACCTAGATCGCAAATGTGAAAATGCAGATACTGAAGAGGTAGAGGTGTTGTAGGCCAAATATAAGAATATACCCAGAGGCCTGGCACCCTTAGAGGACCTCTTTGACTTTGACGATGTCGCAAAAAAACCCACTATAGAACATGCAGACTCTGATGTGAAAGGATGCAATTTAGGCACTGAAGATAAGCCCAGAATGATTAAACTGGCTAAGTCTTTACCTGTAGACATGAAGAAGAAGTACATTGACATTTTCAAGGAATTCATTGATGTGTTTGCATGGAGCTATGAAGACTTAAAAGCCTATGACACAAATATCATTCAGCATAAGATACCCTTGAAAGAAAATCAGAAGCCCTTTGGGCAAAAACTTCGCAGAATCAACCCAAAAAAATTGCCTGCAGTAGAGAAAGAGATCAAGAAAATGTATGAGGCAGGTATAATTGTGCCGGTGAGGTTTTCTGATTGGGTATCAAACTTAGCGGCTGTGAGGAAGAAAATAGGAGAAATCAGATTGTGCATAGACTTCAGGAATCTTAATAGAGCCTCACTCAAGGACAACTACCCTTTGCCTAAAATGGAACATATTATGCAGAAGGTAGTAGGTTCTAAGAGGATTTCCCTGCTAGATGGTTTCTCTGGATATAACCAAGTCTTAGTGATCCCAGAAGACCAACTCAAAACAACTTTTACCACTCCATGGGGTACCTTCATGTATGTGAAGATTCCTTTTGGATTGATGAATGCTGGAGCCATCTTCCAAAGAGCGATGGACATAGCGTTTTCAGATGAGATAGGGCTCTTCATTGTTATCTACTTGGATGACATAACAATCTTTTCTAAGACTGAAGAAGAACACCTGGAACATCTAAGGAAATTTTTCGAAAAATGTCGAAGGTTTGGTTTATCTTTGAATCCCAAAAAGACTGTCTTTGGGCTACAGGAGGGAAAAATCCTTGGCCACATTATATCCGAGAAGGGAATCAGGATAGACCCACAGCGAGTTGAGGGAATACTACAGATCACACACCCCAGAAACATCAAGGCATTACAGTCTTTCATTGGAAAGATTAACTTCCTTAGGAGGTTTATTCCAAATCTGGCTGAACACCTTAGGAACATGACTAATATGCTAAAGAAAGGTGCAAGGGTTAAGTGGTCTGTAGGAGCTAAACAATCTTTCGAATCAGTGAAACTTGCACTGACCCAAGCCCCTGTCCTAATTAGCCCAGATTTCTCCAAATATTTCCTGATCTTTTCATTCGCCTCTGAACATACAGTGGCTGCAATCTTGCTACAGAAAAACACAAAGGGAATGGAATAGCCAATTGCCTTCTTTAGCAAAGCGCTCAGAGATGCGCCCTTGAATTACAACATCATGGAAAAACAGGCCTATGCTCTGATTAAGGCCTTGAAAGACTTCAGGGTGTACATATTGCATTCTCACACTGTAGCTTATGTGCCCAACATCATAGTCAAAGATATACTGTCCCAAGACCCAAATGGGAAAAGGGGCAAGTGGATAGCAGTGATCCTGGAGTATGACCTTGAGATTAAACCCACCAAGCTGATTAAAGGTCAGGGCTTAGCTAAGTTAATGGCTAAATCGAACCTACAAGCCCTAGACATTAACATGATAAATACCCTGGATGAGCAGCAAGAATTGCCTGATCTCACTATTGAGGAAAAATTTTAGAGCTCTCCTTGGTATTCCGACATTCTATATGTGCTTACACACCTCAATGCCCCTCCCGAGCTATCAAAGACCAAGGCTAGATTCTTAAAGCTGAAAGCCAAAAATTACTACATCTTGAATGAAAACTTATATTGGAAGAATCCTAATGGCCTATTGCTTAAATGTTTGCCTTAAAATGAGGTAGAGAGGGTTAGACAAGAATTCCACGCTGGAGAATGTGGAGGCCACCTGAGTTGGAAAGCCACTGCAAAAAAAATACTCAGAGCTGGTTACTATTGGCCCACACTCTTCAATGATGTTCATAAAATGATAGTTGTCTGCCATAAATGTCAGATCTTTGAGGGCAAGAGGAAACTTCTCCCTTTACCCCTACTCCTCCCTTTACCCCTACGACCCATCATTGTTGAAGGTCCCTTTCACCATAATGGGGCCTAGATTTCATGAGGGAAATTCACTATTTATTACCAACAACTACAAATGGATCCTAACGACCCACAGTTATTTCACTAGTTAGGCCATGTATAGAATGCCATGAGATTCGATCATCATTAGTTTCTAAGTCACATCTCTCGGTTTCGTTGCTTGAGAAAATAATGTTTAAATGAACCTCTGCTTTTGGATCCAAAAATATGGTTGATTTTTGTCACAGGTACCAGATAACACTTGGCCATCCAACCGCATTACCCCCAAGGTAATGGATTAGCTGAATCATCAAATAAGAGCCTGGTGATCATCATCAAGAAGCTGTTGGAAGAGAAAAAAAATCATGGCATAACAAGCTAGTACATGCTTTGTGGGCTGACAGGCTTACAACCAAGAAGTCCATTGGCATGTCACCATTTCATCTTGTCTATGGAACAAAAGCAGTATTCCCTACCAACCTTGGGATACCAGTGATCAAACTGATCCAGGAGATCCAAACAGAAGAAGACATCATGGTGAGGAGAATAAATCAGACAATCCATCTTCAACAAACAAGGGAAGAGGTCTACCACAGAGTAGTGAGAGTTCAGGAAAACATAAAGAAATTATTTGACAGAAGAACCAAAGCTGCTGATTTCAAAGTTGGAGATAAGGTGTTGAAGTGGAATTCGAGGAGAGAGGATAAAGGAAAGCACAGTAAATTTGACAGTTTGTGGCAAGGTCCATACCTCATCCAGGCCTCTATGGGTCCCAATGCTTTCATCTTACAAGAATTGGATGGCACTTGAACTGTTTGGGGGTCCTGTCAATGGCAGGATGCTCAAACATTACTTCTGCTAATTTACAGTTTCCAATTTCCATTTCTATTGTACATACCATTGCATTTTTTATTTTCAAGAAAAAGAAAAATGTTTCCAAAAAATAAAGGAAAAAGAGAGGTTCAGACATGCCTAAAACATGGACCTATGATATGCAAAAGAGTGGCTCTAATAAACTCAAAATATGGGCCAACAAAGAAGAAAGAAGAATCAGCTCTAATATGCCCAAAACGAGATCTGAAACAAAGAAAAGGAAGTGACTCTAACATGCTCAAATCTTGGGTCACAAAGGGAAAGAAGGATGTTTCAAGTTTCAGATCTCAAGCCTTCACAGTTTTGTTTTCAGTTTTCTACAAATTTTTTCCATGTGCAACTGTCTTTATGCCTTGGACCCACAGCAAGTCAGATAGTCTAATCCTAGCTTGATTGTTTTTCAATTTCCTGTCTTAGAATGTAGAGAAGAAATCTGCTGGACAGTTTAATCCAAACAGATATTAGATTAGGTAGAGAAACATATGAGACCAACAGCCTAATCTGGTCTCATGGAGTAATAAGGGTAGATTTAGAATAGGTTTATTTTCTATTTGAAAAAATAAAAAGATGTAAAGAGTCTGCTAGCTCAAATGCACCCTGGAAAAGAAAAATGCTAGGATGGTAGTTTGGGTAGGTATTTTGTTGGAGTAAGTTTCTGCTGATGTAATGTCTTCATATTGTGGAAGCTTATCAAAGAGAGAAGGGATGTGTAAAAGCAGCAGGCATCTGGCCTACTCCAAAGATCATTTCTGGATTCTTGCCTCCTTCAAGAAGAATCCATCCCCATGTGGAGCCACTGTTAACCCCCCTATAAAATTATTGACAAGCAAGAAGGGGGCTAGATCATTTTGGAGCCTTCAAGGAATGCATTTTTCCGAAAACTCATCATCCTCGAATTCTTTCCATGCTTTGCCTTATACAAATTCCCTCGGCTGATTCCCATCTCAAAGAGCCCATACTACCCATCCTGCCCCTGCAAATATACCACCATTTACCCCCTTTTTCCTTGGTCAAAGTTCCCTTTCTTCCCTTTATTTCCACCACTAACCTCTTAAATTCCTCAGATTCCCCTTCCATCTCCCTATCGTTACCCTCCTTGGGCTTTAAAATGCATTAAAAAGTGGATAAAATTGATATATTCCGCATATCAGGCCTAGCCCTCTTCGGCATAAGCCACCACACCTTTTTCCTCTATGTAACCCGACTCCGGAACCACCTGCCAGAGAAAAAGGCGCTTATTCCCCAGTCCATATCGGACATGATTACATCCGTTGATCTTGGTCAATCGGACAACTATCGTTGATCCGCAGGCACCCGTGTTTCTTCTTTCAAATCTTCGATCGCGCCATCACCGTCCATTTTCACGATGATCTGACGGTCCGCAATGCACCCGCGCCAGTGGTCCCCATACACTATTAAAAAACTCGGTGGTTTCTATTGCACCGCCTTCAGGTGGTTGGTGGTATTTCTTCATCGGCCAGCGATTCCATACATTGCTCAACGCGTGGCTCCTGTACAGGTCCGAAACCGCTTGTTCATCGCGCATTAACTTTCGACTCAGGACGCCCAGCGATATTCATATCAGCCGTTAGATCTTGGGCGCCTCATCCAACGGTCATTGATCAACGAAGCTACGCGGGGTTTAAACCACGGCCATCGTACCCCTGGCCCACCGTTCGTCATCTTCCTCTGTGTTTCCCACCATCGATCTCCTTTGAGATCTAACGGTCTAGATTGGTCTTCTCTCCACTGTTGACTATCCCGCTGTCAACCGTTTCCGCCACGTCACCTCCACGTGTCCACCGTATGGTCTCCCTCCTATTTTGTGTATTCATTCAAAGGTCGAAGATTCAAAGGTTTCTCGTTCATTTTTCCTCCATGCCACCTCCCGACTGTAAATCCATGTCGTTTTCACCACACTGCAGGTCATCCACGATAGTTTCGCCTTCGACCAGTCTGCGTAGTCGGTCTAGCGACCCCATTGCATCCACCACCCGCATTGTTTTCTTAACATGTTTTCGTATTATGCAGGGTTTCCAGAGAGGCGGAAAGCCACCATAATTCATAGGAATCATTGTAAGCGACGCATTGAGCAGGAAGAATTAAAATTGAAGCTGGTACTGCAGGGAAATTGTCAAGAAAGGTGGCAGTAGTATAAATTCCATCAAAGGACGAAGTTTGAAACTTCGCAAACTCCATCCCGCGCCATTAAAGCCCAGATCTTGCAGAATCGAGACATTTATGAAGCCGTGAAGAAAAACCAGCTTACGATCAAGGATTTCAGCAGTGTTTAGAGTTTTAATACAACAGTTTAGAGGCAACGCACCAGATCAATGATCCCAAAGATCATGCAAAGGTACAGCACGCAAAAATCAAGGCATATCAGGGTTCATACAACAGCAGAATGTTTTTCCCTCCAAGAAGGGCAGAGCGCCCATATAGTATTCAATTTGTGCCGTGTTCTGGAGAGATTTCCTATCCTGATACAGCCCCAGTGCTATCAGAGCATTTACTTCATCAATATGGCAGTTTTCTTATCATTTCTTTTCCTGTTGTTTATTCACCAACAACACCACACAGTACTGTAGTCAGAACACCAGAGATTAATGCATAAGATCTATACAGAATGGGCTTCGGCCCTCTTTCTTTTCAGAAGTTTAATACTGAATTTAGTTCTCCACCTACCTCCTCTGCTCCTCCTGAGCTATAAATTCATGAAGAACTCATTGTAATGGTTATTGATCAGTTATCAGAGAACTGCAAGCAGTTGCTTTTGAGACTCAGTCTCTGTGTAGAGATTGTAAGATGGGTTGATGGATATGTTTTCAGTCTAAGTATTCAGCCATTGGCAGTATTGTACTTGATTGGTATTGTTATTCAATATGACAAGCACATTTCTTTGGATCCTGATCTGAAGCAGCGGTGATGTTTTCCTATCTCTGTGTTTACATTCATTTCATTTCATTTCTACTGGCTTGCATCAGAAGTTTGACATAGGATTTACCCTTGATAGGTACCCTATGTTCCTGCTCTCATTTCCATTTATGTTTATCTTCTAAATGTTTATCTGAGAAGTGTTTTCAGTTGATTTAACTAGTGTAGTGGATGGTATTGCCTGCTCTCTGATGTATGAATTAAATGAATTTACTTCTTGGATGTTTCTTGTTATTGATTTAGTTGGAAGATTTGGGAACACTGGGGATTAGAGTTAGCCCTGTCCACTACGATCCTTGTACGACCTGCTGATCCATAACTTTGTGCTCTGAGATTTGTGTTATGTCCTCCCTCCTACTTTCCATATCATATAATCATCTCGAAGATCCTAAGTTTCATATGACTAGCCCAATTGAAAGCTTGCCTATTGAGTAGCAAGCAAATCCTTTCCTAACTCCATTGCCCAATGGTGTTGAGTATTTCCTGGAATATTTCACCTCTGCCTTATCCCTCTTTACTCATCCTGGTCTTACATTGAACCTTCTTTCCTGATAACCAGCAACCAAAAACAAACAATCAAACAAACAAACCCGTGCATATAACTAGCCTAATATCTTAAACTTTGAGCTTCATAGACCTAAGCCTTTGCTCAGATAGAGAAATCCCTCTCTAGACCCAGGAGGGCTAGATCCTGAGGTCTGAAAGTGGTTCTGATGTTGTCTCATCTTTTGGTCTTGCCAATCTGGCCAAAACATGGGAACCCCAATAGGGTCAACCCTTGCATACCTTTTGGCGATTCATTTGCATAACATTGGATTGAAAGATTATTCTACTTCACTGTTGTCCATTTGTGGGAAGAGGTTTATATTTTCGAAAGCAAACGAAGATGTTGGAATTTTTGAGTATTCTACACTCTTTGTATTTTTTGCCTTCGGGCTCACTACAAAAAAAATACACACTGTGCTTTTTTTGTTTTAAAAAAAATACATAGTAAAAAAAAATTACATACTGTCTTTTTGTTTTTGGCTTTCAAGCCTTTTAAGACTTTTCATAACAAAACTATTTTTAAAAAAATAAAACAAAATAACATATTATAGATATTATTAAAAAATAAAATAAAATTAATATATATATATATATATATTTACCATACATATACATTTAAAAAGTTAAAAGACTTTGGAATAAAGTCCATCGTGGCACTTTATAAAACAAAAGAAATTAAACTCTTTAAAATAAATTTTGCTGTGAGTTGAGAACAAAAAAAATGTCAATAGTTTTAACCAAGGTTTGAAACCTTTATCGCAGACTTAAAACTAAAAATTAAACCCCATTGCATGGAAAAATCATGTAACAAATGAGCCTTATGTTAGCAAGGGTAAAACCCGCGCGATCGGCCTCCCATTGGGTGGAGGTGGAGCCCGCTGAAATCCAAACAAAATATAAGCCGGATTTCATAAAAAATTCACGTTCCAAACTTGCCTTGTGACGTCATGGTAAATTCTACGTGATAAGATGTGATTGGTCCACGTTGTTTGCAGTGCTGGCGTATGGTGAGGACCTCCATGTTGTGGGCTCATTCAAATCAAATCAAAAAATACTAGTGCAAAAGGAATGTGGTTGGTTCTGTGTTTAAATACAGTGGTTTCAGGTTTTAATGGCGGTATGGAGAGGATGGAAGGGGCGGTATGGTGCTACAGAAAATGATGGCACAGAGAAAAAACTAAAGTGGGTTGCATGGTCAACCATCAAGGTTAAATGCGAAGCATGGCATGCAAACAAACCAAAATCATGAATTATTGTCCTCCGGCACAGTAGTTGAAGTTAATACTTGAACTCTCCCCCTTAAATTCAACTGTTGGGTTTTCTACCATACCCAAACACTTCCTCAGATAATTAAATTCTTTTACCCTAATGGTTTTGTTAAAATGTCTTCAAATTGCTCCTTTGTTCTCCAATGTTTTAAAATAATTTTCCCATTGTTCACTAGCTCCCTGATGTAGTGATACTTGGCATCAATGTGTTTCATTCTTTTGTGAAACACTGAATTCTTTGACAATGTTATAGCAGAGCTATTGTCACAATATATTACTGTTCCTTTTACCTGTTCTTGACACAAACTCCTTAACATTCTTCTCATCCAAACTACTTGACATGCTGCCGGTGTAGCTGCCACATACTCTGTTTCTGCTGTAGATAAAGCCACAATTGGTTGTCTCTTAGAAGCCCATTAAATGGCTCCTTAACCCATATGAAAAACATAACTAGATGTATTTTTCCAGTCATCTATACTTCCAACCCAATCACTGTCAGTATAACCAATCAATTCAAAAATTTTTGAAGTGGTATATAGAATTTCATACCTTTTAGTTCCTTTCACATACCTCAGAATTATTTTTGCTTCTTGCCAATGTGCCTCCTTTGGCCTTTCCATAAATCTGGAAATTAAGCTCACAACATGCATAATATCCGACCTAGTTGCAATCAAATACATGAGGCTATCAACTATACTCTTGTACAAACTAGGATCAAAATCCTTGCTGTTGTCCTCTTTGCTGAGTTTCAATCCCATCACTGTGGGAGTAATTGCTGCCTTGCAACCCTGCATATTAAAAAATTTCCAAAACTTCATTCACATATTTAGCTTAAGAAATTAAAATTTTATTTTCATTTTTCTCTACTTCTATTCCTAATAATTATTTCAGTAATCCCATATCAGTCATCTCAAATTCATCCTTCATGACTGATTTAAAATTCTCAATGAGGTAAGCATCATTACCTGTAAAGATCACATCATCAACATATAAAACAACAATCAACATCTTACCATCTTTCTCCTTGATGTATAATGTGGGTTCTCCTTCACATTTTTAAAACCCATTTTCTAGTAGATAGACATCTATTCTATTGTACCATGCTCTTGGTTCTTGTTTCAGCTCATAAAGAGATTTATTCAATCTGCAAACTTTTTGTTCTTGGCCTGCTTTCTCATAGCCCAGAGGTTGTTCAACATAAATCTCTTCCATCAATACTCTATTTAGGAATGCTGATTTCACATCCATTTGGTAAACTATCCACGTGTATTGTGCTGATATGGACAACGCTGCTCTCACTGTTTCCATTCTTGCAACTGGTGAAAAGTTTCTTTATAATCTCTTCCATGTTACTGATTGTAGCCTTTGACAACAAGTCTGGCCTTTTGCCTTTCAATCTTACCTTCAACGTTGCTTTTGGTCTTGTAGACCCATTTCACTCCAATTACTTCCTTACCTTTTGGGAGATCAACCAATTCTCATGTTTTATTTTTTTCTATAGAATTCATTTCTTCATCCATAGCATTTATCTATTTCTGATCTTTTATAGCTTCTTTAAAATGAATAGGACCATCAACATGAAAATATAATGCAAATAAAGAGTTCATAAATATCATTCAAATTTATAATCTGGTTCCTCTTTCATTTGGTGTACTTGTGCTTGAAGAAGCACTCAAATCTGCTTCTTGTTGTGTGCTTGAAGAAGCACTATCATTACTTCTCAAGGGTGTCCTCGTTCCTGCTTGTGGTGTCCTTTGCTGTCCTTGTGTTGGTGGAGGTGGTGCTACTAATGACAGATGTATTTCAGCCATCTCATCCTCATTATCATCATGAGACAAACAACTCTTCACATTGACTGTCTTCTCAATGCTTCCATCCCAAGCTTCTTCCTTAATGAACTGAACATCTCTGCTTATAACAAATTTCTTGGTGGATGGGTTATACAATCTATATGCCTTGGATTCTTCACTGTATCCAATAAAAATTCACTCCTCCCTCTTACTTTCCAACTTCTTCCTTTGCTGATTTGGAATGTGTGCATAAGTCATACAACCAAAAACTCTCATGTGGGTGACACCTTGTTTTATGCCACTCCATACTTCTTCAAGAACTCTGTTCATTACTACTTTGGTTTGACATATATTCAAGATGTATGTTGCACAATTTGCAGCTTCAGCCCAATATTCATTTGGCAAATGTTTTTCCTTCATCATACTTCTTACCATGTCCATGATTGTTCTATTTTTCCTTTCAGCAACTCCATTTTGCTGTGGTGTGTACCTTGTTGTAAATTGCTTGTGTATGTCATTTTCTCTGCAAAAACGTAGAAATTCTTTTGAGATATACTCACCTCATTTGTCAGTTCTTAAAACTTTTATGTACTACCCACTTTGGTTCTCAACAAGTGCCTTAAAGTGGCAAAATTTCTCAAACACTTTACTTTTATATTTCAAGAAATAAACCCAAGTTTTCCTTGTGAAATCATCAATAAAAGTCAGCATATAATGGCTATTTGCTAGTGATGGTGTTTGCATTGATCCGCACAAATCTGAATGGACAACTTCTAAGGGTGCCTTTGCCCTTATGTTCTTTCCTGATGTAAAGCTTTCTCTGTGTTGTTTTTCCAAGATCCAACCTTCACATAGGCTGTCCGGTTTCTCAATCAATGGTAATCCCTTTACCATTCATTTCCTATGCAACAAATTTAGTCCTTCAAAGTTGAGATGTCCAAATCTCAAATGCCATAACCAATTTTCATCTTTTGCTTCTCTTTAGAATGTTTCTTGTGTCACTGCTGCCATTTCATCTCCTTTCTTCAAATATGCTCTCATATTGAGAGGGAACATTATGTTCTTTGTCATCTTCACTTGTGAAATACATTGTTTGCTTGGTGGTTTATCCATGATGGTGCATACATCATCTTCAAAGAAAACATTGTAGCCCTTTTGGATGAGCTATCCAATGCTTAACAAATTACATTTCAACCTGGTACATAATATAAATCATATATGCTCTTCTTTTCTCCTTTCTTTGTCAAGACACCTACTTTGTCTTTTCCCATGACAGAGACCTTGTTGTCTGTCCCCAATGTAACTTGAGACTTTACATTTTCATCTAACATGGAAAACATGGCAATGTTTCCAGTCATATGGTTGCTACATCCTGAATCTAGAAACCATATATCCTCATTCTTTTCTTTAGCCATATTACATGCCAAAAACAACTTATCTTGACTGATATTTTCTTTTGTAAAATTAGCACTGGGTCTATAACCCATGTCACTTTGTTTCTTCCTACATTCATTTGCATAATGCCCATACTTCTTACAGTAATGAAATTGGACTTGGTATTTATCATACCTTTGTCCATGTGATTGATTTTGTCCACCTTGCTAGCCGTTGCCTTGGCCTTGGTTTTGATTTTGATTGCTACTCTTTCCACTTACACGGTTATTTCTTCCTCCTCTGTTTTGGCTTCTGCCTCTTCCTTTTCCTCTGTAGCTTCCTCTTCCAAAGGAAATTTGGGTCTTGAAGGCATGCTCCAAAGATGAATGTGCATTTCTACCCAATCTTTGTTCATGTGTCATCAGTGATGCATGAAATTCATCAACTGAAAAATTTGAGAGATCCTTTGTCTCTTCAAGGTTGTGACTATCACATCAAACCTTGAGGGTAAGCTCCTTAACACTTTCTCCACTATCCTTATTTCTTTAAGTGTCTCTCCATGATACCTTATCTGGGTAACCAACCCAATCACATGTGTGAAGAATAAGTCTATGTTATCAGACTCTTTCATATAGAGAGTTTCAAAATCTCTCCTTAGCAATTGTAGCTTTGCTGTCTTCACCTTCTCCATACCTTGATAGGCAATTTGGAGGGTATCCCATGCATCTTTGAACCTCTCAGCTGCTGCTATCCTTGGAAACACACTTTCATACACTACTTAATAGAGATAGAAGAGGGCTTTTGAGTCCTTCTTCCTATTGCTCTTCAAGAAATCCTTCTCTGCCTGTGTCAAGGCATTAAAGGCATTTTCATCTGCTGGTTCTTCAAAACCATCTCCAACAAGCTCCCATAAGTCTTGAGAGGCAAACAAGGCTCTCATGGTGATTACCCAATAATCATAGTTCTTCCCATTAAACTGTGGAAGTTGAGTATTTCCAATACTTATGTTTGTGCTGCCTCCTGTCATGGCTAGCACACTAAACTATGCAATAAAACTTCACTGTGTTTCTTTTTTAATAGACTGTCTCTCTGTGTAAGAGACAAACTCTGTCTTCAAAAACACTTCTCTGGACTGCACTCTTGTTTAACAAAACAAAACTCTGTTTTTGAAAAATACTTTGGACTTTTGCTGAGCCTTTACACTGCTAGAGAACTACTGCAACAAACTATTTCCTTCAACTTCTTTGACTATCCTTCAAAGAGCTTGGACTAGCTCTGATACTATGTTGGAATTTCTGAGTATTCTAGAACACACAAAAGAATAAAAATTCCCCAACTTCAACACAGAGATTCAATTAAAAATTTGCTGGACAAAGATTACACACAAACAACTATTTCATTAAACTTAAAAATCTATTACAGTGATGCCACAAAATTGATGTTCTCACATTTACAAAATTCCAACTGCTGTTCACACAGTGCAAAAATTTCTTCTCTGTCTTCTAAAAAAAATGCACACATAGTGCTTTATAAAATCTCAGCTTTGTTCTTCATATAGAGTCTCATACTTTGTTTTCTACACTTTCTGTATTTTTTGCCTTCAGACTCACTACAAAAAAATACATACTCTGTGTTTTTTTTGTTTCAAAAAAATATACACAATTTAAAATTTAAAAAAAAAAAACATACACAATAAAAAAAAATTACATACTATCTTTTCGTTTTTGGCTTTCAGGCCTTTCAAAACTTTTCATAACAAAATTATTTAAAAAAAATTAAAACAAAATTAGATATTATATATATTATAAAATTTTAAAAAAAAATTATAATATATATATGTATTTACCATACATATACATTTAAAAAGTCAAAAAACTTGAGAATAAAGTCCATCGTGGCACTTTATAAAACAAAAGAAATTAAACCCTTTAAAATAAACTTTGCCGTGAGTTGAGAACAAAAAAATGTCAATAATTTTAACAAGGTTTGAAATTTTGATCGTGGACTTGAAAGTAAAAACTAAGCTCCATTGCATGGAAAAATCGCTTAACAAATGAGCCCTATGTCAGTGAGGGAAAAACCTGCGTGGCCTCCATTGGCTGGAGGTGGAGCTTGCCGGAATCCAAACAAAATATAAGTCGAATTTCATAAAAAAAAATTGCGCCCCAAACTTGCCTTGTGACATCATGGTAAATTCTACGTGACAAGACGCGAAATGTCCAGGTTGTTTGCTGTGCTGGCGTATAGTGGAGACCTCTGTGTTGTGGGCTCTTTCAAATCAAAACAAAAAACACTGGCGCTAAAGGACTGTGGTTGGTTCTTTGTTTAAATGCAGTGGTTGAAGGTTTTAATGGCGGTATGGCAAGGATGGAAGGGGCGGTATTGTGCTGTTGAAAATGATGGCGTAGAGAAAAAACTGAAGTGGGTTGGGTGGTCAACCATCAAGGTTAAATCCGAAGCGTGGCGTGCAAACAAACCAAAATCCTGAGCTGCTGTCCTCGGGCACTGCAGTTGAAGTTAATACTTCAAAAGAAGAATTAGGAGGTCCTTCTCGGATGTCTACTAAAGCTTCGCTCTGTGGTGTAATCGACGACACCATGCCTGACGTTGAAGCCGACGAAGGGAAAATGAGCGTAGGATGGGAAGTCATCATAATCTGTATAATTGGGGAGAATTCTTAGTGTATTCCTATTCTAGAAAGTCTGTACAGAATTTGAGTGAAACCTGTTGCTTCAATATAATTGAAGGTCTGCAAAATTGGAAAGAATTTCAGTGGAAACCTGTCACATCAATATACTATTGAATAGAATGTACACGAAACAGAAATTGCTAAGCCGGCGAAATTGTGCAGAAATTTTGTGGAAACCTGTCATTACAATATAATATTGGGTACGATTCACAAGAAATACGAACCGGTAATTTTTGTTCATATTCTCACGCCTGTATGGAACCACGGCCACCAACAACTGTATTAATCTGTTGTTCTCACTCATAATGTGTAATATATTCAATCCGATTGGAAATTGAAACAACTATAAGTTATGAGATGCACAGTATAACATAGGGAGTAGCATGGGCTGTAATGAGTAGCATTTGTCTAAACTTGCAGAATTATCAAAGTTTAATAAGATGCACAGTGGAGCATTGGCTGTAATGAGTAGGATTGACTTATTAAAGTTTAATATTCTATTTGACTGACATAGGTAGTTGACTAAGATAAAATGAGATTTCAAAAACTTTTCAGAGAGTTTCAAGCATTTTTTTAGTATAAAAAAATTTGAACTTTATTAATTAATTGTTGGACCACTGTTCAATGTAGTTGTTTAAGATGAAAAGAGATCAAAGAACATTTCAAAGAGCTTCAAGAATTATGTTTGCATTTTGTTTATAAAAGGATTTGAACTTTATTAATTAATTGCTAGACCATTGTAAAGAAGAAAGACAAATGATAGAATAAAATGATGTACTTAATTAGGTTATGAGAGTCTTATTATAATATCACTTTTAATGTTTATAATAATAATATTTTCACATGCCAAGTGAGAGTTAAGTTAGGAGAGTCCTACTATAATATCACTTTTAATATTTATAATAATAATATTTTCAAATGCCAAATGTAGAAAGATAACTGATAGAATAAAATGTAATTTAATAATTAGGTTATGACAGTCCTAGTATAATATCATGTCTAATATTTATAATAATAATGTTTTCACATGCCAAATGTTTCTTATAAAATATGTGTCATTATACTCACAATTTTTTTATGGTTAAAGAGCTATGAATGATTAAGTTACCATAGAGGTATGGGTAGTTTGGTAAATGTATTAATAAATTTATAATATGTATAATAGTATATATAATAATTTACATATTTTTGAAAATAAAAATGGAAAAATCAAATAAAATTAAGGTAAATATATTTTAAAATTGGTAATAGTTGTGATTTTTTTAATAATATAAATCTATATATTATAAGGTATATTATTTATTCTTTTTATTCTAATGTTTTCAAGTCATTAAAATTATTAAAAATATATTATCTTCGCATGATTCTAAATATAAATTATTAAAAAAACTTAAGTGGTCAAATCATCAAAACAAATAGAAGAAAAATATTATCCCAATCACATCTAATCATCCAAAACATAAATGGTTTAAAAAAACCTAAATAATAAATTCACAAATGCATTAAAAAAATATATTAAATATTTTGAACACAATAATTAAAATGACATGATAAGACATAACTATTTTTCATATATATTTTTAATTTAAATATTTTCTTAAAATTAATAATTTTAGATATGAGTAGTTAGTTTACCATTATGTAATTTTATATAAATTGTTTATTTTTTCTATTGTAAAGTTTTCAAATCATTAAAACCATAAAAAAATATTGTCTTCCATCATTTCTTATAATCCCAAACATAAATTATTAAAAATAACTTAATTAAAGATGTCAAATCATTAAAACAAACATAAAAAAATTATTATGCCCAGCCACCTCTAATCGTCCAAAACATAAATGGTTTAAAAAGACAAACAATAAATTCATCACTAGGTTTTATCAAACATATGCAAATGCATTCATCACTAGGTTTTATCAAACATATGCAAATGCATTCCCAAACAATTAATTAAATATTTTTAACAAGGCATAGTCATTTTTAATATATATTTTTTAATTTTAAATGTTTTTTACTTTAAATAATTTTATAAGTATAAATTCAATAATTGTTTTATTTTAAATATTTTTTATTATAAATAATTTTATATTTATAAAAATAATAATAATTTGGTAAAAAATTATTTATATTTATATTTAAATTGATATACAATTTTAACTCATTAATATACAATTTTGCAATATTATATATTTTTCCAAAAAAACAAAATACTTATATTCTATTGAATATATATATTCCGTCTTTCCTCAACTTCAATGCATATATTTTAAAATTTTGTCCATAAAGGATGTACATGTATTCCCCAGCCTCAAGCTTACATTACATTTAAATCGTTTTTTATTTATCTCATTATAAAAAAGTTGTATTATATTTGATACCATTACAAAATGTACAAAAATACATCATATTCGTCCCATTTTATTCCATCAGTAGGACTACTTTGAGAAGAGCACCAAAAGAAAATTTGGCTTCTCCTCATGTGGGTGTATGAGATGGTAGATAATATGTAATATGTGTATTTCATTGAAAGATTTAAGGGCTAGTTGATGGAGATAGAAGGGTGGAGGTATGAGCAGTTTGTGTGAGGAGGCGATGAGAGTACCTCAACCTCCTATATTGGCTTCTCACTGTTGGAATTTTTTTGTGGGTTGTGTTATTGTTGGAAAGCATTTCTTTTGGTCTACATTGTGATTACTTGAAGAAGTTTCAGTTTGTGTCTTTTATGGTTTTTAGGGTATAACTTGGGTTTGTCAGTTTTATGCATGCAATGTCTAGGATTTGTGTTAAATTTTCTTAGGGATATATTGTTCTTTTCTTTGTATAATTTCATTTCATAATTTACATATTAAATTCACCCCACAAAATCATGACATTATTCATATTTACAACATTATTAAACACAGTATATGACTATATAGAAAGAAAAACATCTTCATTAATGCAACAAAACATAAAGGAACAATAGAAGAAAATCATTCACACATAGAGACACCGGGATTGGTCGGAGACCATGGCAAAACCCACTACGGGGAAAATCCTTTCAATTACTTCTTCTTATTAGAGTGTCATTGAATGATTTAACAAAAGAGAGTACAATGATCCATTTCTTCAACCATAATCCTATCCAACAAAATGAACTAAAAAACATCCATTTGATGAATCCAAAAATGCTAATAATAAAAACCGTGATTCAGAAGCATGCACTCAACTATCATTATCTCTGGTCAACTACACAACTCAAAGGTCAACTGGCGAAAACTTTAGTGAACTTTAAAATTCAAACCTTTGGTTTCAACTGCACGGAAAGAGTGTCGTGCATGCAACTGAAACCCTTTAACGATATGCATAAGTATGCATGCTTGCGATTGTAGTTGAAAATTATCGATGTGTAATGTGTAGTCAGAAACTAAAACCCTACGACATGTGCGAGCTTTAGACCCTGCAATCTTAGACTTGTATGAGTGAACTTCCACGCACCATCTCAGACTTGTATGAGCCATACCAAATAAATAAGAAGAAGAATTCTACATGATGATGTCCAAATGAGGTTGAGGTCACTTTTATTTATAGATTTCCAAGAGTGTGCAATTTTCTTTAGGGTCAACCTAATAAATTTTGCACACGTGGTCTTTAATTCAAAAATACACTTTCCCTTGTCTAAATTCAGTGCTTCAATAGTCAAAATTGGTCCTCTCGAAAAGGGGAATCTTGTCCCATGGTTGGAACTTTTGTCACTGACCTACCAATTTAACACTCCCTCCTAGCTGGGGGGAATTCCAATTACATTATGTAATCATGATAATTATGTTGTCATCTAATCATATCCTATCTCAGGTATATTGTCATCTAATGTCAACATTGTTCACCTCATTTATTCTTTTCTTAAACCTGCCTATCTCTTGGTTATCTTTGTTCATATGTTGAAAATTTTCGAACCTAAAAGAAGAATAATTTGACATTGGAGGGGAGCCTCAAATACCTCCCTTTATCCATCGAGGAGACACTGATACCACTTGGAATCACTATCAGCAGGGATCCCAATAATACCACTCGGGAAACATCAGAGAGCTTATCATTAAGGAGCCCTTCTCAATCTAGAACGACTTGAGGGACTTGAGTCTCAACTAAGAATCTAATGACAATGAGGAAGGTCCTATGGGACACTCTCACCTCATGTCATCTCATAGGGCAAAAAAAATCTTCTACCCTATGTTGAACAATAGGAGTCATTACACAGGGGAGAAACCATCTTCCAACTTGTGTCAATATAATGTATCTTCCATCATATTTCCCATTGATATTCCCAACAATAACCATCAAACGTCATGTGGTATAACACCTACCTCATAATTAGCTTAGGTGACACAACTCGAAGCACTCTCTCAACCTATTGGCTAGATGGGGTGAGAATCCCAAAAATCCCATCTTGTGGGTATGATGCCAACTGGGGTATACTTTACATAGACCAAGATAGGGGAGAGACAACTCTGAACCTATGGGTAACATATAAGGGTGATAACCTATTGGTAACAGATCAATTAAGCCAAGGATCCCTCCAAGTTAGTTCCTCACCCTAGGAACTCGGACATGGGTGAAGATTCAACTTAGTGTTCTCAATCAACCTCACTCACTAAATATTAGAAACATACTATCGTGCTCATATATGGTACTCATTTAAGCAACTCACTAAAGAGTTCAATCCTAAATTCCCAATATTATAAGTCTCTTATTCATGTAGGAAATCAAATCAAATATTATATTAGAACAAATATATGGATCGAAAAAGGATACCTTATTCATCCTCCGTCCAATGGAGGTAGAAAACATAAGCCTAACCTTGTTTCATACAACAACACTGGCTCAATATATGAAGATGTCTCAGTCCTAGTTATATATGGGATTATATTCCAATAACATCTCGATTATTATTATCAAAATGTATCACTATCACATCATAAACGTGCTCAAAATAGATCTGCAAATAATTTCTTCAACCTACCTCGCAACTAGCCATACTAGCAACAATGTACTCAACCTTCGCCTTGCTTAAATCTATGACTTCTCATCGAAAACATCCTGGCCAATATCATACTAAAGATACATCCAAATGTGCTCATCTCACCAATAACAATCCCAAACAACATTACTACATCCATGTAGTCACGTATCTTAGAACCAGAAAATGAATGTCCCATGCAACTATCTCGAAGTGAGCTTGATCACAACCCATTGTGTATAAAGTTGCTCAAGCATGAATTCTCAGGTTGTTAATCCAAAAAATATATCCAGACGAGTGTTCACATCGAACATCAATGCTTCAATCAACTATTAGTTGGCAAGGCAGGTTCAACAATATATTTTCATAACTTCTTTCAATTCAATTAGATGTCCAAGGATTTGAATTTCCACTTTTCAAAAACTCTTCAATAACTTCATGATATAGATTTTCACTTCGAAAAACACATAAATTAATTCATCATGTCATGATTCTTGATTTCAAACTTCAGAGGCCAACTCCCTTTTACTTTTACCATTATAGAATCATTACCATGCTTTGGGAGCTTGCTTCATACAATTCTTTCTGCAAACATTATACTAATCAAAATAATATACTCATCCTCACAAAAATCGACATAATGGAATCAAATAAACTAAGTGAACTTATCAAGCCTTCAATGTGATATCAAAATTAATATCAATGGCATAAAATTTTCTGTCAATATCATTGTAACAAAATATTCGGACCAAGTGTTGGATAGAGCTCACATCAAACACCATGGTATGAATTCATCTATTGTTATGTCAACAAATTGTTATTAATAAATACAAAACTCCATAAACCCATCCATATAACCATAATATGATTCATTTGTGTCATTATACATCAAGGATAAGTCATATAAGTTTCATCTTGTCATTGTGAGATCACTGCACATTGAATCACAATTGTTTATACTTCAACCAATATGCCAAAGCCAATGATGCCAATACATAATCATTATTGAATACCAATATTAGTCACTATGCTAACATAACATTATCATCAAGGTAAATCATCATTTATCAAATCAAATCATTAGTCATCAAGTCAAAAACTAAATTTATGATCATTGTGAATTCAGTCAAATCATATTTATGAACTATAGAGCATCAAGTCAAAACTCTATTGTTGCTAGTTTATACTAAACCAATAGGACTAATATTGTTAAAACCTTTCCATTACGATCAAATATTGTCATACACTATCTTCAATGATCAAATAAAAGTAACATATTTCATATGCATATTCTCGTTCCCTGTAAACACAAGTTTAGTCATCACAATCACATTCTCTATAGTAGGTCAAACATTAAAAATTACCTACTCATAGGACTTTTTAATGTCTTCTCCATATATTTATGATTGTCATACTCCTGGTGCACTCTTGATCTCATGCAAAAGGATTTAGTTTTTATGACCTACAAGCATAACTGCACCCATATGCCTTCTTCCATGTGGCTTGGAGGCCTATAACCACACTCTTAAGCCTTATTTCGTGTGGTTAGGGTTTAGACTAAAATAAAGCCTCTCTTCTCATACCATAACTTATTGCAGACCAACAACATTAGATATTTGTCTATTTATGTCCAAAAATATTACTTCAACAACATATAATATTCTATAAATTTAATGAAAATGATAATAGGTGTAGGGATCTTATGGAGAGTGAATCCCTCTAAATGTGAAGCCACTTGATTCATCATCATATAAGACATTAGACTATCTATCATAATTTTTCCATGCATCAGTAGGATTGTTAGATCATGAAATCAAACTATATTAGGTTCTAGAACATATATTTGTCATGTTCATAACATGTTGATATCAATTACCTCATCATCACCCATATGAATACGGCATCAAACTTTCATCAAGGGTTAGATTCATATAATTAGGGAAACTGACAGGTGTTTCATCATGCTTCAAGGATCATAATCACTACATCACTTCTTTATCACATTTTCCAATTTAATAAGATCATCAAAAAATAGCCAAGGCCAACAAGATGATCCTAAGCATCAATATTTCTATTATTCATGTTATTATTCTTGTCACGAGCATTAAAAATAATATCAAGTCAGCATATATCATAAACAATGGATCTATATTGCTTCATAAAATCAATAAATCCATCGTATAAAATGTAAGATACTTGTCAAATATCACATGCACCAATATACCATATGTTCTATAATTCAAAATTACTCTGACATGCATATATGAGTCATTCATGAAAGTGAAATTACCATCATACACTAGTACATATGGTCAATTTTCCGACACTTTAGTTTCGACATTTTTGATGTATTGTCGGAAAGTTCCCCAATTCTTCTCAATTTTTTTACTCCCGCCAACAAGCGTCGCTCTAGCAACATTTAGGAAAATCGTCATAATTGCGGCATTTAGGAAAATCGTTGGAATACCGATGTTTCAGGACAAAGCGTCAGAATTTCGAAGTTTCAAAGACAAGCGTCGGTATTGTGATGTTTGGAGACAATTGTTGGTATTGCGATGTTTGGAGACAAGTGTCGGTATTGCGACAGTTTGGAGACAAGTCTCAGAATTGCGACAGTTTGAAGACAAGTGTCGGTATTGCGGTGGTTTGGAGACAAGTGTCGGTATTGCAACGTTTAGGTCATAATCGTCATTAATCCAGAATTTGGTTCACAAACGTCAAAATAGCGATGGTGGAATAAACATTTTGTAACATTTTGTAACGGCGGAATATTTTGTACTATTGTTTTTTTATTTTATTTATTTTTATAGGATTATAATAATATATTTGTTATTTGTTTATTAGGGTGATTTAATTTACCATTATTATGTTAGCTATTACTATGTTTAAAGTGTTATGAAAACTATAAATTTTAAAGTTTAAGTCAAGCTAATAACAAAATTGTTTTAAAGTGTTATGAAAACTATAAAATTTAATGTTTAGGTCAAGCTAACAAAAATAATAATATATTTGTTAAATTTAATTGTTATTAATTTCTCTTTAACTTATAACATGTTTAATCTTAAAAATGAATATACATATTATTAATATATTTAAAATATTCTATCTTTAAATTTAATGAATGAATAAATTAGAAGTTTTATTATAACTTTTTGAAAATATAATGTCGTGTGTATTGAAGAATATTTACCACCTTTTCATTACAATATTTGTATTGCAATTACCCCACAAATCATACCCGAATGTGGGCCCTCCCCACCTGCTTTGACATGGTGACAGATCACACTTTCAAGAGTTGCAACAGGAATGTCACTCGCATAGTGACTAACCTGCGCATCACCTTGTCAATTCACTTTAACATGACATTTTTCCTTCAACGTTAATTTTTGTACCAGGCCAGTATAACCTTGCACATGACCATGTAATGGTTGATGGTGAAGACTTTGTATGATAATGATAATATGACGAATGTCATTCATTGTCAAAAAACCCCTAATCACTTCCCCGAGGAAGCAGCCACCATGGAAACCTTGTAAAACAAGAGCATTGGTACGTATCAAAATCTCCATTGAAACTTCAAGTAGAGCGAAACACCCTTAAATCATGCATACTCTGCCCAAATAATTGTAATGTGATCTCCCTCAGTTTCAACAATATTATCCACTCCAATACTCTCATGTTCTTTTATCATGACCATGCAAAGTTATTTAAGATCAACATCCCTTTTAGCTAGAGCATATCATTCGGTCCAGGTTGGAATCTTTGTCGTAAACTTGGTGATTTAGCTTCTCAGTGAAGGCCTCTTGAAATTAAGGATTTGGCCTTCTAGCCATTCTTTTCCTTAAATAGCTCTCCCTCTCTAGCCTTTTGCTCGACCTTTCTATGACCCTATCCTATATTCATGCATGGCATCTCTTCAACCTTTTTGCAACCTTCACATCCCAATTGCCTCTCCTCTCTTGCCTATTTCCAATTTTCCTAATGCCAAATTCATCCCCCTATTGGGTCATCTCGTGTGAGGGTGCCTAAGGAAATGCGTTCGGGTAGGTCGTGTTGTGTGAGGGCGCCCAGGAAAATGCGTTCGAGCAGGTCGGGTTGGGTCAAGTCGTGTTGTTTAAGGCACGTTAAGGAAACATATTCAGGCAGGTCAGGTCGGGTTGTGACATGTGAGGGCGGCCAAGGAAACACGTTCGGGCAATTCAGGTTGTATCGTGTGAGGGCGCCTAGGAAAACATGTTCGGGGCGGGTCGAGTCAGGTCGTGCCATATGAGGCCGTCCAAGGAAATGCGTTCAGGTGGGTTGGGTCAGGTCATGACATGTGAGGGCACCCAGGGAAATGCATTTGGGTGGGTCGGGTCTAGTCGGTTCGTGTCGTGTGAGGGCACCCAGGAAATGTGTTCGTGAAGGTTGGGTTAGGTCAGGTTGTGTGAGGTCACCCAAGGAAACATGTTCAGCTAGTCCGAGTCGATTTGGGTCGGCTCGTGTGATGGCGCCCTAAGAAACGCATTTGTGCGGGTCGAGTTGGGTCGTGTGAGGGTACCTAAGGAAACACATTTGGGTCAGTTTGGGTCAGGTCATGTGAGGGTGCCCAAGAAAACACTTTCAAGTTGGTTGGGTAGGGTCAAGTCATGTGAGGGTGCCCAGGGGAACGCGTTCAGGAGGGTCGGGTCGGGTTGTGTGAGGGTGCCCGGGGAAATGCATTCGGGTAGGTTGGGTTGGGTCAGGTCTTGTGAGGGCTACCAAGGAAATGCATTCAGGTGGGCCGGGTCAGTTTGGGTCGGGTTGTGTGAAGGCACCCGCCCTAGAAAACAAGTTTGTGCAGGTCAAGTCAGGTTGTGTGAGGGCACCTAAGGAAATTCGTTTGGGTCAGGTCGGGTCGGGTTGTGTGAGGGAGCTCGGGGAAACATGTTCGGGCAGGTCAGGTTGGGTCGTGTGAGGGTGCACAGGGAAACACATTCGAGTGGGTCGGGTTGGGCCAGGTTGGGTCGTGTGAGGGTGCCTAAGGAAATGTGTTATGATAGGTTTGGTTGGGTTGGGTCATGTGAGGATGCCCAAGGAAACATGTTCAGGCGGGCCAAGTCAGTTCAGATCAGGTCGTGGGAGGGCGCCCAAGGAAATGCGTTTGTGCAGGTCGTTTCGGGTTGTGTGAGGGCACCTAAGGAAACACGTTCGGGTCAAGTTGGGTCAGGTCATGTGAGGGAACCCAGGGAAACATGTTCGGGCGGGTCGAGTTAGGTTGGGTTGTGTGAGGGCGCCTAGGGAAACATGTCCGGGTGGGTCGGGTCGGGTTGTGTGAGGGTGGCCGTATAAAAAATGATAAGTTGCGGCTAATGCCCATGTTCCTTGTGCATGTTTGTGTGATCCGTTTATAGCTATTCCATTATAGCAGATCGTTGATCAGGTCACATGGAAAGGCCATTAGATTCTTACATAGTTTTCCCAGATCTTTCACTCCCTTCTTTTGACAGAAAATTCCTTCGCTGGATGAGATTGAATGAATAAATTCCTCATAGGGATTTAATCCAAAAACGAAGGATGATTTAACAAGTTCAAAAAATTCAATCGAATATCTTTTTTGTGGATTGAAAGAAAGAGAACCATTGTATGGAAGATGTGAGATAAAAAAACTTTATAATCAATCTCTAGGAAAGAATTCTTCCCTGCAAAAATTTGAATCCCTAAAAATCCAAGTTGTTGAACCACTTTCTTAGCAGATCTTGCATTTGCAATATCAACAACAACAACAAAAATACTTGAAGAATAAATATCCTTGGTAACAATTTCCTGCACTCCAAGTAGATGCTTCTCTAGAGACGAAATGATGGAATTCGCGGATAGTCCTCCCCTCATATGCTTCATAAGCCTAGAAATTTCAGTAAGTTCATTTCCTAGATCTTTTGTAAATATGTTTCTCCGAGAAACACATCGAGCAAGATCCAAATATCCAAACCCGCACTCAAACCATCTAAGGATAAAAATTCAATTAGAAGGTTCAACTCAGAATGTTTCCCTCCAATTGATTGTTGTTAAACCGAAGATCTCTCAAATGAAAAAGGCGTCCCAACTGAGTTGGGATATGACCATGGAGGTGATTTTCTCGAAGAAAAAGTGATAAAATTAATTCCTACCAATGGGCCAAAGTACAAAAACCTCTTACAGTTTTCACATAGGTGTAACAGATAATATGTTATGAATGCAGCTTTAAAGCTCATTTTTTGTAGTTTGTAAATTTATTTTTTTGAGCCATGGTTTTGCAAATAATTTTGTGAGAATATGGAGAAGGATTTGGAGAAACGGAGAGATTTTTTTCTTCGCAACACTATATTATAAAATAACCTCCTTCAGTTTTGAAATATATGTTACGGTTTGGGAGATATACCCAAATCAAAGTGTGTTGTGCAGGTGCTGCATAGGCGCTGCGCAACCCTTGCCTATTGAGTCTCGCTCATGTTTTGGAGCTGCCAGTTGTCAGAGATTTAACCCATTTAACCCCTCAAACCTAAACCTCTAAACCCTTAGCCCATAACCCCTTAAACCCTAATTCCAGACCCCTAACCCATTTAATCCCCTAAATCCCTAAAACCCTAACCCATTTAACCCCTAAACCATAACCCCTAAAATCCTTAACTGCTAAATACCCTAACCCTCTAAACCTCTAAACCCCTAACCAATTTAACCCCCTAAACTCTAAACCTCTAACCCCTTCACCCCTAACCCATTTTACCCCCTAATCCCTAATCCCATAAATCACATGACCCCTAAGCCCCCAATCCCTAATCCCTTAACCACTAACTCATTATTTGACCCATAACCTCGAAATGCACCTAAATCCCCTAATCCATTGCCCCTGATCCCTAAACCCTTAACCACTAACTCATTATTCCCCTAACCCCAATCCCTATTCCCTAGTTAACCACTAACTCATTATTCCCCTAACCCCTAAATGTGGCTAAATCCCCTAACCCCTAAGCCCCCAATCCCTAGCCCCTTAACCACTAACTCATTATTCTCCTAACCACTAAACCCTAAAACTCTAACCCCTAATCCCCTATTCCCCTAACCCCTAAGGACCTAATCCCTACTCCTTTAACCATTAACTCATTATTCCCCTAACCCTTATAACAGTCCTTAAAACTGGTTGGGATTAGCCATTCCAAACGAGAGTTGGTCTAGTTGGGACCTACAATCAGGTCAATTCCCCCTTGTTGGGAAGGTGGAAATGTTTCCCTATCAACAACCCTATAGTCCTTAATCACCCTAACATATACCTAAACACTATTTTTTTTTTAAATGTGACCCTTGACTATGCCATGAAAACCCTCCAAAAAATTCTTAAATGATGGGAAGTCCTATTCATGCATGAAGCTAGTGGAATGTGACAAGTCATCCAAGGTACATCCAAATATTTTATTTGTGCCTTGGGGAATGTGAAAGAACGGGGCAAGGGGACACAAGGGTAGCATGGAAGGGTATAATTCAGAGGTTCAATCATGGTTTACTATGATCTATAATCCTAGCATTAGAGAATGAGAAGGGGGCTTAGGACCTAATTTCAAAGGGGCTAGGGGACCTAGAGGGAAGGTAGCGAGATAAATCGATATGGGAAACCAAATAGTGGTGGTAAGGAGATTAGGAGTCCAATTATCACAAACCATAAGCCCTTAACCCATAACCATTGAATTTCATATCCCCTTAACCCCCAATCCATAATCCCTTAACCCCTACACTCATAAGTCATAACCCATAAACTGCTTGACCCATTAAATCCTAAGAAACTTACCCCTAACCTATAATCCATGAACCTCGTAAGCCATAACTCCTTATCCTCTTAACTTGTGACCCTGAACCACTAATCCTTCACCCTTAAACACCTTAACTTCTAACCCCTTAACCACCTAAATTCCCTAAATCTTAAGTCCTTAACCGCTAAATCCTCTGAACCTAAAGCCCTTGGACCTTAACCCTTGAACCTTGAAGCCCTTAACCATTAAGTATCCAAGGCTTAAAATAACACCCCAAACCAACACATTGACCTCCTAGGAGAATCCTTCACCTCTAATTGAGCATATTGGAAACATTATAATACTATACATAAGAGAAAATAAAATGATATTATCCACCCCAGTGCTTGAAATAACCTCAAATTAGGCAGGAGTACTGAGCCAAAGGATGAATGTGGGGAAATAATAAAGTTACATCATGTTTAAATTCCTTTTACATTGTGAGGTTTCTCTACAATAGGGTTGAAGCATCATCACGAGGAAGCATGGTACATTTTTGTGGGGAAGCGATTAAAGTTGTAACATGATTCAAATGATTTACACCTCCAATATAAATGACATCATTGTATGTTTGTGTCAAGTTGTTAGAAAGGTTATTTATATAAAATACATTCAATGTACTTGGAATTCATCTTTTTAGGGCCTCGACTATAATATGGATTTTGTACCAGGAACACTTCATGAAAACAAAAGGGGGCCTTTTTTTAAACCACATATGCACAAGAGCATCAGATGCTGCTCTTCAGACCCCCCTTCATGCGTTCAAAGTGTGTTTACATTCGCATCGAATTGAAACTAATCATAAGACCTTCCTCTTCTTAAATAACATCTACTATCATTTCCATATATAGGAGATATAACTAAAGGATCACCTCATTTGTAGATGCCCCCATTTATTATGTGATTCAAGGGATCTTCTATTGTCTTTATCAAGATTTAGACGGGTCATTATCTGCATTCTTGAAATACATTTCCAGAACTTTTTATGAGGGAGGTACTTGGATTTAGATATTTATATAAGGCCTTATGTGCCCTGACCCTTTAGAACTCTTCCAAGGGTGTCACCTCCTTCCATATTTCCTTGCCTACTTAGGGCCGAATTGACCAACCAAGATTCAAACTTCTTCAACTACCAAATTAGTGAGGAATCGTACCTCTTCTTGACCTCGACCTCAACGAGACATCTTTATTCATAGATATTTTGAGGATTTCCTGCAATATATATATATATATATATATATATATATCTCACAAGTTGGATGTCATAGGATATGTTACCCCATTTTCTAGATGGGATTTTAGAGGATATTTTAAAATTTTATTGTCATCTCAACCCTTACGATTTTTGTCACATTGATGATTTTCCATCTAAGGTATGTGGATCTATATGTAATTCATGAATGTATCATTGGTTTGATGCCACCTTACTTTAGCCACCTATAATACTATGTGTACGAAGAAGTTCATTTAGCTACCACATTTAGTTGGATATGTATGATCCATGTGTATATGATATTATGTCCAATGTGTACTATTTCTATTGTGTTCACTTAAACACTATTCTAACTCTTGATTGTTTGGCTATAACTTTTAATCTGAGTTGTTCCATGGTGTTTCATAATTTTTCTCAGAGAAGTGTGTCATATTGATGGTTTGGATATATTATCGGTGATTTGAGTAGGTGCTATACATTGATTTTATTGTACCCCTTATTTCCTTTAGTCAAAATTTATCCCATGTCTCTCTTAACAAAACATGTGAAAGCCTTCTAAGCCATGACTAGCTTCTAATAGGGTATTTTTAAGCTCTAAGTGAACTTCCTAAAAAATAAGGGGCTACCTATAGCTACTTAAGTTTATTGATAACATTATTCATATATTTAAAGATATTTTTCACCTGCTTAAGGGTTGATAGATATTTCATATGTCCCTTTTCCCTCTTTATATTAACATTATTACTTATGTTAGAAAGGTATAATATATTTTTTATTAATACCCTAATTAGACTAACATTATTACTTTTCTCATACTTCAACATCATTAAATATAACCTCTATCTCAAATGACCCCTCCTTTTACTCACATAAAAATAAAACTTAATTAAAACGTAAGTGACCATATAAATTTATGTGAATACCTATTAAAATCTAATTTGGAGGCTACTTTAAAATCTAAATCGACATATTCAAATTTATTCTCCCGCCATTATTCTCCTTTTCGGGTTTGGGACAAAGTTCAGTGCTAATTTCGCTTTAGAGTGTTAATTCCACTAAAGAAGGGTCTGGTGCTAATTCCACTGAAGAGTTTGGGACATATTTTGATTTGATTCAATCACTAATTCCACTGAAGAATGCAGAAAAATGAAGAGGGAATTTCCAATAGGCATACTGGTCAGCCTAGTTTCTTGTATACATTTGTACATTGGTGTTTGCTTACTGATAACAGGCATGGTGTCATACAAATCATTAGGTGGAGATGCACCTTTGGCTGAAGCAATTTTTGCTAAGGGCCTAAAATTCATTGTGTGATACGGGGTCCATCCTTGCAATGGAAAATGAAGGGTGAAAATGCAGTTAATTCAGACAAATGGCACACCTTCTTGCTTCACATGATTTGCAACTTTTATTTCTCATTTTATCATTAGAAACCCATTTCATTCTTCCCACCTCAACAACTGCTTGTTGCATGGTACATCCACGAACATACCCTGAAACTAGTTTATTCCATGGTAAAGAGTAATAATAGATGCTAGCATTACATTTCATGATGTGCGCCTCTTTTACAGATTTATTACACTTGTATACATTTAGATTCCACTTGGTTTTACTGGTAATTCTAAAGATATCGTTTGCATCGTCGGAACTTATGTCGATGGGCTCATATAAAAAGTGACAACCCTCATTCTTGAAAATAATGAAGTCATTGACATAACAGTAAAAATTTAGTATTGTGTACATTCAGTTATGAATCACAAATAATGGACTGGAGTTCTCCACACAGGTGATCTAAAAACCAGGGAGACCGCATCCACGGTTTCCTACAACGAAAGGATATATGATATTCATGGGTCAAATAGGACATATGATGGATATAATCGTGGGAGTGAAACATCTATTCAGGGGGTTTCAGAAGACTCAAAGGAAGCATTTTCCAAGTTACAACAGACATTTTTTTGTATCAGATGCAACCAAACCAGATTATCCTATTGTATATGCTAGTGCTGGATTTCTCAAAATAACTGGCTACTCTCTGAAAGAAGTTATTGGAAGAAACTGGTGTGCTTTTCTTCTTGCTCCCTATTTCTATGTATGTGTGTCTCTGTCTTTTGGTCTATTTCTGTGATTAGATATTCATGTGACGATGAAAAAATTACAAATGCACACTAATTATCGCAACAATTTTTTGGAACCTCACTTCAACATTTGATATACTGAGTTATTTAGGCTTGCTTGTTGAATTGTCCTGTAGTTGATATCATGAATCAAGAAACAACAATTATCTTGTTTAATGCAAATATTTATATGGTTAATGCAAAGATTTTTATGTTTAGGGGTTCAATGAGACTTGTTTTTAATAAGTGAGGCTGAATTGAGGACTCCATAGGGCCTGGTCCACCACCAGAATCCATAGAAAATTTCTCCAGCTTGCAAATCCTTCTTCTTAGTGGAAATGAGTTCACCAACATTGTTCATCAACATATTTGTTGTTTGAAGTCATTCTCCAAGATGGATTTCAACAATAAAACATTCTCTAGAGTGATACCTCGAGAGATAAGTTACTGTAAACTCCTGGCCTTCATAGATTTGATTGGGAGTGAGCATAGTGGACCCATAGCCCCATAGATAAAGAAGATGAGGATTATCAATATATCTATAAACTGTTTGGTTGGAGCATTCCTTTAGAGATTGAGGGCATGTTAAGCCTCACATCTGTGTCCTTCATATATTTGAGTAGAGTCCCAGAGATTCTGGGTTCGTTCCCCAGTGGAGTCGCCAATTTGTTGTGGAGGTAAATCCCCTCTACGGACAGAGGCGATCCCTACTAGCCCAGACCGGGTTTAGCAAAAATCGTATCATGCTAAGGTGCAAGTTCCTAATTGCAATAGACCAAATTGCGAAGAAGGCCTACCTCAAGTCCAACGCTGTCGTTTGTAGAGGAGATGATGCTCCCATTTCCTTGCTCCGGCAGATCACAATCCTTTCGCTCACCGCGATCGAACACCTGCACACACAAGAAATACGACAAACACAAGCATAAAACCCGATATATATGCAATTATGTATCAGTCATAGAAGACACAACTCATGATCATAATGAACAATACGAGTGGAACCATAACCAATAGTCGCTTATCATTAATTCAAAAAAGGAAAATACAACCTGACTCTGACGCTGAACCTTTCTTTGGCGGGTCGTCAGCGGAATACGTCTCGGTAAAGCTTGTCGGGAATGGGGACAAGCCTCTCTCTTCGATTATCAATCTCCTTGCTACTGATTTGGCTCTATGAGGACTATTGCAGCATTCTTTAGGCTATGAAGGCTCTTGGAGACTCTTGAAGATTCTTCAGAGATTCCCTTGCAAAGGGAAATGGCAAGCTTATATAGATGGTGGAAGGGGAGTTGGGATCCCTACAATCATGGGATTGGCCCTATCCTCAAGGAAGCTTCCATGAGAGGTGGCAAACTACTTCCTCTACATGGAAATCCGGAGCCAAACGTCCCAACTCAATTTAGAGACCAGTTCAGGAGTTGGTTAAAGTCAATATTCCGCCATTTATTTTTAAAAACACCCTTTATTAAGCCTGGCGCAAGTGCTACTCTGAGACAGAGCGCAAATTGGTGCGCCCTCTTTGGAAGATTTCCCCCATTGGCGCGGGTATAACACTGGCTAGTCGCGCCAAGGATGAAAAGGCTATTTTTAGGGTTTTTTAAAAGGAGATGTCTTCAGGGAAATGAAAGTCCATGTCTAGGGGAATTCCATGAAAGTGTTTTCAGGATATGTCACTGTTCATAGGTCATGGAATAAGCCCTCCAATGCACGGGACGGGGAATTGCAGGGACGGTGACAAATTGCTGTGTAACAGGGACCATACGCCATAGTTAAGAGGTAGAGGTGACAACAAAACTTATTGGGTTAGGTCATTGATTGGATGAGAACTACTTGCTTCATTCGTTTAGTATAATTAGTCAAGGTAGACAGGCTAATGATGACATGGAAGTAGAGTTAGCTTTAGAAAGAGCTCCAAATGATAGCAATGTATTGGAAAGCTCTGAATTCTACTAAGGGGTTCAATAATTCTCTTGGACCGCTCCCTTTCAAGGAAGATACATCTATCATGTCCTAGGTTGCATCACATTTATTTGTATTTTATTTACATCTTAATTGTCTTATATGGTATTCAAAATAATTTAGGGAATTTTCCTGTAATTCTTCTCATTTACTTTTGTAGAGTCCATATTTGCAACATGTTTATGAGCCTTGAAATTTTCTCAATACTTTGCCTCTTACTAAATTGCAGTCCTTTAAGTGTTGGCATATTTTCTAATTCTTAAGATATATTATTTGCTTAACATTGCAATTAGTGGGTTGTCTTTAACTATTATACACATTATGCATCCAAAATTGTTTACCTAATGAAAGAAGATATCTTTGGACATTCAATTGCCACAGAAATGCTGTAAGCTAATTATAAACCACAATAAATATTTTTTTTTATCAGTATCCTCTTTCCCCTGTGTTTGTTCATTAGCATTATCTTTTATACCAACAACCACAAAAGGCATTAGAAACACAACATAAACTTATCAAAATCAAATTGTTGGTTGTGACAACATATCTAAAGTTGAAATTTTTTTTGTTGAAGTTTCTTCCACATGTCTTGTTCTAAAAAATCTAGTGTCAATAGTATTACAACCACTAGGATCATGATCAGACACTCGATGTGAGCTCACAATAGGCACATTATGAGAGCTTAAAGTAATATTTATTTCATCCAAGGGAATCTTGGATTCCATGATATATGGCAAGGGATGGATAGTAGTTGTATTCTCAACAATAACTTAGGGTATATCTTCAACCAATTGATTAATATTCTCCACAAAAATACAACTGGAGAATATAAAAAGGCCCCCTTTCATTTTTATGAAGTGTTCCTAGTACGGAATTCATATTGTTAGTATGAAGCTTAATTGCAAGCATACAAAAAAGACTCACTTTAGCCGTGCATAACAAAGAACTGTAACAAAAAATATGGTTGCCAATATCTTTACATCTACAATTAGTTGACCAAGATAAATGCTGCAAAATATAGATCTATGCATTAAAAGACATTAAGCAGTAAATAAAAACAACAGTTGCTCCATGAATCCAATAGACAAGACAAGAATATGTTTAAAGAATTTTGTATTTATGGCACCTGGGAGGAGAACATAGAAGGATGTTACCAGTCCTCCTCAATGGGATGGGTTCTTGTAAGTCCTCAACACTTTAGATCTAAAATTGTTCTCTTGATGGTGTAGAAAACTTAGACAAAAAATGGAACTCAAAGGGAGCTCACATGAAAAATGGTAGCAAAATATGACAACGATGGTGGATCAAAGTTAGACCAAAAGTATAGATCCAGAGTGATCTTTAAGCAACAAAAGGTAGTGAATGAATGGAAAAACACTTCTATTTATAACAAAATATTGAGTTAGTCTAGATATTGGTGCATAGTTAAAATATTATTAACCAAATCAAGATCCAACTTTTTTGGAATATTTTATTATATTTGTTGGAGGGAAAAAGAACTTGACTTGGGTCAAAGCCCTTTATTTGTAAATAATAAATAAATAAATGATTTATTTATTATTTTAAGGATGTGGTTGAGTAATAATTAAATAAATAATGATTTATTTAATTATTTATAAATTATTTAGTCAAATTTAACAAAGAATATTATTTAAATAAGGTTTAAATAATTATTACTAAAATAATAAGATAAATAGTGATTTAACTAATTAATTTTCCTGTTTTGGGTTAAATATGACCAGGAATATTAATTTAAATATTGTTTAACTAATTATTCCTTGAGGAAAATAAAAAAAATGTAGATTTATTTAATATTTCCTCATGGGGTTTCCTGTTTAGACCATAAACAACTTAATAAAGGTGGTTTACAAAGTTATGTTTCATAGTGAAAACAATTTTACTTAGGGTAAAATTGGTCTTACATTGTGTACTTAGGTCCATCTAATAGTAACAGGCTAGATGACCAAAAAATGGTGTAATAGATTGCCCCCCAGCGTGTGAGCATTAGGAGCTAATCGTATGACCGAAGTAAGTTGTAAGAACTCAATCACTAGAGACTGAAGGGAAAGTCAAAGAGAGAGAAATATAAGGTAGAAAAAAGCGCTAAAGGACTAGAACCTGAGGAGGCGAGACTTACAGGTGCAACAAGTCTCTTTTATGAGTGAGTACCTGTGCTATAGGTGGCGAGGGAGGCATACCTATGCCCGCTGAGACAAAGTACAAAGAATAATGCGTCCAGTAAACAAGGGACTGAATTATATAGTACATGCTAGCATAAACATGATAATGAATCCCACATACATACTGTGCCTGGGATAAAATCCAAGACTTGTACAATAATATCTGAGTACATGAGATCTAAATACAACCAAAGTGCCCCTGTAAACAGGAAAGGGCTCTGAAAATATGATTGATACATGCAAAAAAAAAGGCGTTGCAAACAACTGAGGCCGACATCATCAAATCTATGGAGCTGCATCAAAGGTTGTAATGAAGAGGTCATCAGGGCATGTGGGGGGTTACTTGTAGGGCCACCCCCTCATGAGGGCTGAAACATCTCACACACACTCGGGAATCACCAGTCCAATCTGCTGCATCACTGAACCATCAAGTATATGGATCTCGATCATGCTGTAAGGAGATGAAGTTGATAAAAAATTAAGTGAAAGGGTTGTAAAGAGTCCCTTTGCTTGATCTGAGGCACCGAACAAGAGTGGAAGCTGGAACCAATGTACACTGCCCTCTAGACCTATCTTCTGGAATGAATGATTTGATGTCGACAGAAGGAGGTCCACCATAGGTGAGAAAATAAGAGATCCTCAACTAAGGCTCGAGAGAAAATTGTAGAGCGACTGATAGACTGACACCAGGGATTATGATGAAATGAGGAGGAGTGAGTAGCGAATGGAAAACTTCCCTTGTTAGAGCAGAAAGGGCATGGATGACCTTGTGGCGACTGACACAATATCAAGGGGGATATGGGATAGTAGGACTGGAGGCCATAATGTGCGACATGAGAGAGGAACCAAGAAATGAAGGATGGAGTACTATAGTTGGATACAAAGGGACTCAGGATAGCATCCATGAATGTGATTATGACTCAACTCAAATGCTCTAAACAAGGGCCACTCGATGATGCTGCCACACAGAAAAGGTCCGATGGGGACCATAAAAGCATGAGTACAAGATGGTTACTCACGACGAACCTCAACACAAGCATGGAAAAGTATGGAGGCAAGGTGGTGCCCCAAGTACAAGTGTTGCAAGTGAAGAAATTTGATTTTGAAGAGTGGTGAAGTGACTGTTCTTGGAAAAAGTGTGTCCTAGTGAAGTATCAAATCATGAAAAACTAACAGATACCCATTTGAGAGCTCGGTGAGAGATTTCAAATGGTATAGGTGGTTTTTCAAACCGAGCTATGGTTTGGTCACAGTAGGTGAAAGAAAAATCATGGGTTTCTCTTTTAATAAGGCATTTTCCCTCCAAATTCACTCATTTGCAAGTGTAGCTATGGTGAATGTAGAGAGGAGAGAAGGCCCTAAATCTTGCAGTGATAGTAACAGACAAACCGAATGTTGGAATTGAGATCCGTCAGTTGTAAGTAAGAGGCACAACCCTAATCTTTAATTTAAGGGGATCAAAATTTCAGTTTAGGCACCCAGAGCTCATGAACAGGCTAGGTCGCACATTTTGGGGTTATTCTGCGACTTGGGTAGCATGTACTGGGCAGAAAACTGCGACCTGTCCTAAGAAATGACTTGAAAAGTGAAACCTGTCAGAGAAAGGGGGTTTCAGTGATGTTTTTGGATGAGATATGGGATTTTTATGGTTGAGAGGCATAAGTTCCCCCAAGCATGTTGTGGTCATGCCAAAATGTATTTAGAAAAAGGGGAATTTAAACACATTTTATGATGTGGTGCGCCATTTATTTTCATTATGGTTATGTAGTTCGAGAAAGGGAATGGACGATTACCAATCTCTTTTGATATTGCATATATCAAGAAAATGGAATTAAGTTTCTAAGTTGGCATACATTGTGTCACTATCCCAAAGAGAGGATTTGGAGATAATAAACTGGTGCTCTCCTAGAAAACCCATAGGTTGGTCAACAACAATGTCTAGGGGACTCGGTTACTGATGTAAGATGAAGGAATGATGAGGGGTATCATCCCTAGAGTTATATGAAGCGATATGGGACTCTAAAGGTTCTTCTAAATGGGGAAGAATAATGGTACTAGAGTCGACACGACCAGATACACTAGGAGAGTTATGGAGAATTGCTTCTCCTGGACTCTCAAATATGGGTGCCCCCTTACCCAAACATTAGGTGTCAAAGTAATGGCCAAAAGGTGTATGTGGTTCAAAAGCACGGGTTCGATGTAAGGGGGGATAGATAAAGTTAGGTGTGGTAAATGCTTCCATAATGTCATCATCATAATAGAAAATGGGGTGACTATTGGAAGAAAAACCACCTGACGCGGCGAAGCTACCTGACTCATCATCATGAGAGGAGAGGTTCACATGTGCATCGTCACGGGGGATGACGGAAGAACAAGCAGATAAAGGATCTACCAATGTTGAGTCCAGGGTGATCGCTGAAGGGAGGTCGAGTGAAACAAAAGGGGAAGATTCAGAGGGAGCTTCGACCGAGGGTCTCATGGATGATGATAGGTAGAGGATGGTGGTTGTAGGCTCTGTCATCTTGACATCAAGAGGGGGAATGTCAGTGGGAGCGGGTAAATCCTCAGGCTAGCCCACAACATACTGCACAAGGACGGGAGAGGCAGATTGGTTTTGTTCTATCTCGTACTCTCGAACTACCTCCAAAGAGGTGCATTAATGTGTGAGGTGGAGACAATGGTGGGAATAATGACCATGGATATCACACAAAGGATAAGGTTGGTTGGTGAGAATAGTCTTACGGTTCTTGGTTGTTTTCGAGGAAGAAATAGAGGCTTTAGGGACCGTAGAATTAGCGAACGCAACATTAACCATGGGCTTGATATGGGGCAACTCAGGACAAGTATGGGTGGCATGACCGACGACATCACATAAAGCACAAGGCTTTAGAGGTGGAGGAGGAGCAGGGTCAGTCAGGATAGCCTTGTCTTTTGATTCCCTCTTGTGAGCTTTTCCCTTTTTACCGAAAGCTGTTGCAACAGCAGAAGGTTCCTATTGAGGTGGCTGAGGCACTGTAGTAGAGGAAGAAGTAATGGGGACCAGTTGAACCGGGGTTAAATAAAGATGAGGTTTGGGTTGACCAGGCGGGGTAGCGACTGGGGGATCAAGGTACCAGATAGGAATCCCCAGGGTCAGGTTAGGAAGAGATAGGTTAGCCATGATAGGTACTGAGTACACTCTAGGAGCGGGAGCTAGGAACAATATCTGACAGGAGGGGTAATGGTCAGGTGGAACGGATCTAAGATGGTTAAGGCCTAGAGGAACCATTCCAGGAGGATGAAGAGGCTAATGGATACTAGTTGTAGGTGAAGGGCCAAGAGGATGGGGTCCAGAAGGTTGAATCGAAGGGCTAAGAGTAGTCTACGGAGGGCAAGGGTATTGACTTGCCGAAGTGGGTTGCTTAAGGGAAACCTGAGACAATTACATCATGCAAACATTCAATGAGCTAGGATCAGAGATAGGAGGAGGAAGACTAGGGAATGTACCAAGCAAAGAGTTGTCTTTGTAGACTCTGGGTGAGACAATGGTAAAAGGATCCACGGTTTACTTATTGGCCACCGAAGAGATGATGGACTAAGGGGAGGTCTGAGACTTCGGTTCGTAATATGTCAACTGGTCAATGGTGACTATCTTTCCATTATGAGGGAAGGACATCTTGCGGTGAACTGCAGATGGGACAATAGACAGTAGTACATTTGGTCAAAATTCTAACACTTTTGTCGTATTATCAGAAATTTCCCCAATTTTTATCAATTTTTCAAATCTTGCCAACAACCATCGCTATACCGACGTTTAGGTATATCGTTGCTTTTGCGACGTTTATGAATGTCGTCAGAAATGCGATGTTTGTAAACTATTCGTCAGTATTGCAACGTTTTTGGTAATTGATGCACCGCCGAGAAATTACATGCATGTGAAGTATCAATCAATATACCAATTTTTTTATCAATAGCCACAATTTCATGAATATGTTTCCTCTTTTTAGTCTAAATACAATTATTGATAGACTGTTTAAGAGCCCCCAAATTAATCCCAATATTTTCCAAAGAAGATGTGACCAAGGGGTCTAATCCTAGTGCCCAAAAAATATGCACTAATGAATCAAATTCAAGAAATTTTAAGCAGTGGTGATTAAATTTGAACGGGAGAACACCCCAATCCCCATATGACTTCTAATAGAGTATAATAGGTTAATTATCCAAAATTTGGGATGGAATAACTCAACATTCATAGACCCTAAGCAATCCACAAAATTTTCTTGAAGCATGTAATAATTAAGTCTCTTAGTGATGCTTATGGACCCAGACCAACCATTTCTCCATGTTAGAATAAAGGGAGCCAACAAAATATCCACCGAGTGGTTCCTGCCAAAAATATCGTTGAATTACCCTACCAATGGGTCCACTGTGCAATGATCCCCCCGTCCCTCATTATCTTCAACGGTGAGGTTTAAATCCCCCGCAAAAATGAGGGACCATGTCTTTAAAAGGCCACAAGATTATAATTTATCATGGAAGAATAGGCTCATATGTATTAAGAATATTAAATATCTCCTTCGAGCCCCTGATGAGCCCAGGTATAAGTTTACCTACAAAGGGTTTATATAAAAGAAAATTCATGACCTTAAGATACCAAAAATTTTCAAGACCACAAGATAAACCCAAAGCATCCACATCACATACCCGCAACTAGGGACGAATGTGGAGGAGAATGGGCCAAATTTTGTCTCCAGACATCATCATATCTTGTAAAAGGATAATAGAGGGGTGATTAAAACTAGACCTCAATACAAATAAATGAGAGAAAGAGTAATAAAACTAGTGCTCAACACAAAAATAAAACAACTAACTCTAAAAAACACCCGATGTGGTCTACAATCTCATCTTTGGAAGAACCATTGACTTTCATCTAAACGGAGAAATCATTCCTGGTTGATATGAAAATGCATCCCACTTTGATACAGTTGGGACCTAAAATGATCCGAATGGAAAATGGCATCCACCCATGGTATTCATCTACCTATGTTATCCATCTACCCATGGAATTTACTCATGCTATTGTAAGTGATATCTATCCATGATATTCATCCACACATGGTATGTATCCACACATGGTATTCATCCACACATGGAATTTACCCATGATATTGTAAGTGGTATCTACCCATGGTATTGACCCATGGCATCCACCTATGGTATCTACATGGTATTGTAACTCAAAAAAGGCTATAAATAACAACCCTCACTTTGTAAAATGACAGATTTTCCACCACAATGTAGTTTCTAAATTTATTCTCTGTTTTAATAAAAAAAGTTTCTTTATGGTTTTATTTTCTTTGTGCTCTCTCTCTCTTCTGGAATTCTGATTTTGCAGATCTTGTCAGATCTATTTCAATTTTCTTAGATCTAGAGGGCCTCCCCCCAAGATCTGGATCAGTGGTATCAGATTCAGGTTATGAATCCATGGGAATGACAATTTGAAGCACATTTCAGTTTCAATTTTTGGCAGCAATCTTCAGCAAACTCCATGAATTTCTTGGGCGGCGATTTTTAAGATCAGATCTGAAAATTTTGGTAAAAAATTTATAAAATCAAAGACCAGATCTAGATTCCTTTCAAAAAAACACCCAAATTCAAAAAAAATATCGGCCGAATTGGAGTTAGAATGAGGGAGATATCGCTGATTCTAAACCAACAATGTTGCAGAAAATGTTCTGATGACAATTCGTGGACGGCGGTTCTCCTGTCATTTTTTGCAGTTTTATTTGCAATATTTTAGAGAAATGGATATAGATCTGAGCTCCTCTTGAAAAATAACCTGATTTAAACAACAACAAAAAAATCGTTCGAATCGGAGTTCGGACGAGGGAGTTATCATTGATTTAAAATCAACTACTTTTTTCAAAAAATTTGTGACGACGGGACAGTTCCAGCACAAATATGAGATTTTAGAGTCTCTAGATAGATATTTCAAACAAAGGAGAAGATGCAGAATGATCATTCCATTTCCAAAAAGAGGTCATAATAAATATTCTAAGTTATATTGACCGAGTTATGCCCATTTAAAATTTGGAGCAGCATTCGAAGCGGGTTCCCTTTGGAGACGTGCCCTCCCACCCTGCTTTAGTAGGCACCTACTTCACATTCATCAGTTTCAGCATAGCAGCATTCGGCTTGGATTATTTGGAGACGTGCCCTCCCACCCCAAGCTATGTAGGCACCTACTACTTCACCAACAATCAGCATCACGGTTATGGATCAACAACACAAAATCCGTCTCATCGAAGTCCATTTTCTAGGTTGCACATTGTTAGTAACACAGTTGGTCACAAGCATTACAAGGTATCTCTATCCTCGGACCTTCGTTTATCATGGTTTAGGTTCATCCACAAACCCACACTTCATCAAAGTCCATTTGCTAGGCCACACACTGTTAATATCACAGTTGGTCACAAGAATTACAGGGTATCTCTATCCTTGGATCTTCGTTCATTATGGTTATGGGTTAACTACAAAAAACTCTTCTCTTCAATGGCTCTTCATATTCAACAAAAGCATCTCAGGAGGGAACTTCACGCAATGGGGATCATTGCTTCTTAAGGAAGGAGGAATGATCCGAATGGAAAATGACATCCACCCATGGTATTCATATACCCATGTTATCCATCCACCCATGGAATTTACCCATGGTATTGTAAGTGATATCTATCCAAGATATTCATCCACCCATGGTTTGTATCCACACATGGAATTTACCTATGATATTGTAAGTGGTATCTACCCATGGTATTGACCCATGGTATCCACCTATGGTATCTACACATGGTATTGTAACTCAAAAAAGGATATAAATAACAAGCCTCACTTTGTAAAATGACAGATTTTCCACCAAAATGTAGCTTCTACAGTTATTCTCTGTTTTAATAAAACAAGTTTCTTTGTGGTTTTATTTTCTTTGTGCTCTCTCTCTTTTCTGGAATTCTAATTTTGCAGATCTTGTCAGATCTATTTCAATTTTCTTAGATCTTTTGGGCCTCCCCCCAAGATTTGGATCATAAAATATTCTATCTGAATGCTCTTGAATTCAACTATATACATAATTTAAATTAAGAAGCGCAAAGGAGTTGTAATAAGTAGTCTTAGTATAAAAGATTGGCCTTGGTAACTTCTAAGTTTTTTGAAATACGTTATTTCCATTTTAAGTTTTGGTATAGAGGAAGGCTTATAGTGCAAAGAGTTATCAATTCCCATGCTTTTTTATTAAACCATTTTAGTTTTAGAATATTGGGTCATATGATAGAAAATGTTGGAAGTATAACTTTAGACGTAGCCAAAGAGACTGAGACTCTGATGTTGTCACGTTGGCCTTGGTAACTTTTAAGTTTTTTGAAATATGTTATTGGCCTTTTACGGTTTGGTATGGACAAAGGCTTATATCCAAAATATTTATGATTTCTCATTATTTTCTATTGAAACATTTTAGTTTTGGAAGATTTTTTCATATGATAACAGAAGCTAGAAGTATAACTTTAGACCTAGCGAAAGGGTCTGATGTTACCACGTCTATGTTTGAATTTTTTCACGGGAAATAATGTTATAGATCTAGATGACCACAATGAGGTTAACCCTGAAAAACACCATGGCCCTTTAGCCTTTAATAATGTGGAATTTACTTATCCATCTCATTTAAATACCATGATTTTGAGAAATTTCAACCTTAGAATTAATGCAAGGAGTAGCGCCACAATTATTGGAAAGAGTAGGTGTGGTAAGTCCACCATCGTAAAATTGATAGAGAGATTCTATGATCTAGTGAAAGGGATAGTACTCACAGATGGCAAAGATTTAAGGAGCTCCATTTTCCAGTCTCCCAGATAAAACAGAGCTGGTGTAGGGAAGGAGAAAACTCTTTTTTCTAGGATCATATAGGAGAAAATTTTGTATGGTATATATAATGCAATGGACGTGGAGATAATATAGACCAAAAGTGCTCATGAATTTATTTTGTAATTTAACTGAAAAAAATATTTAACTACAATTAGTTAGTAATTTTGTTAATTGTGTTTTATTAATGAATGGTGTGCACTGTGAATATATACTACAAATGTTTAAAGGATGGATATGAATTGAAAACATGGAAAATGAGCTTGGTCAACTTCTGTTCCACATGGATGGGAAAAGTAATAGAGGCAAGAATGTGAAATGAAGTGGAGACCAATGCTCGTGAATCAAATATTTTGACAGCATTTCAATTTGTAAAAGAGAAGGAACAAAAGAAATGTTTGCTTAATGGTCAATGCCATGAGAGAATTAAGGAACTTTGTGATGCATTGGTTAGATTAGAGTGCACAAAAATGATAAAATTTAGCAGGTGGAATCTCAGAACGAATTTCTTAAGGCAAGATATAAAAGAAATATAATATTGTTGAGTTTCACAAGGAGAAAAGTCTTCTCAAAATGGGTTGTAGTGTGGGATTTTTTGTATGGAAGCTATCAATGACAAGACTCAAGAAGAAGGGAAAGTTGAAACTCAAAATCTTGTTATAGAATTAAAAGGTAAATTGTAGCTAATAGGTTTTGATGAGGATGGATCGGGAACTAGGAGTAGGCAGGCAAAAGAGCTCCAAGCATCACACTTCAGAGGCGTATATATTAACAACTCAATCATAATGTAATATTTAGCTCTGAACAGACATCATAACATCATCAACCTCATGCTTCGAACAAGCTATTCAATAGTGCATGCCTAGAAAAAGTTACTAACCACTAGAGGTTCATTGATCCTCTGGAAATTTTAAACTCAACCATCAGTCATGTATGGTCACTTGATGAATATAATGAGAATGTTCACTAGAATTACAACAACAACCACTGTATATATAGGCAGAGATATTTACTAGCAAAAACAACAAAATACATTAGTCACGGGGGAACGCGTTGAACCTATTTTACTAGTTTGGCAACGGCAACATCTACCAAAAATACATGACAATGACATCAAACAAGATGAATAAATGAGTGCTTGAAAGTTAAATGTTGATGAATTTCAAAGTTGCGCTAGTGCTGGAAAGAACACTTGAATAACTTAAGTAGCGCCACAAAGCTTGGGCCAATTTCATCTTCATAAGTCACAATTAATAGTGCTTCATGAGAATGAATAAACAACAATACAGTCCCTTCACAAGAGAAGCCAGACTTAAGTGTCTTTGCAAGAATTAATGAGCAAAGAGAGAGAATTCCCCTACCATAAGTGATAAATACTAAAGAGAAAAGAGAATGAGCATATGCTTATGGCCCTGTTTGGAATAGTCTATGGACATGTGGAAGCATTAAATGGAATGAACTAGAGTGTTACATACCTCAAATTGACATATAATGTTTCAATACATAGCCTAGTACTGGCAGAGTAAAGGCTAAACATAACATAGTATGCATTGAAATAATCAAGGAATCCAACATGTGTTACATAGTCAGGTAATCCAGTCTGTTTTGGTGTGCTAGGGAGCAGTTACATAGTTAGGGAGCCCAATACTAGTAAAATAATCTCATAATCAAAAGTGTAATGCAAAGAAACTAATGTCAGAGATGTTAAAGATACTAGAGATGAAGTTGTAAGAGCGGACTTGAGGTATAGGCTATGCAGTCGGAGTAGTTACAAAATGGTAATAACAATAAAGATTTTATGTATGTGGATGCCTGAAAAAAAGAAAATTCCTCTACCTGTTAGCTTAAGTGTTGGACCTGTAAGGCAGAGTAGATGCCAGGGAACCTAGCCTATGGGCTACAACAGTTACAAGTTACAAATGTAGATGCTTGAGAGTCTTAAGTAATGAATGTGAATACTTTTCAACCCATTTCCATTGATGTAAAAGGGAGAGGTAATAAATAGTCCATGAGAAATAAGAAGAAATACCAAAGGGGGAGGACCAACTCGACAAGACTAAGTAATGTTTATGTTGCCATCAATGTCGATGGGGGGAGGGGGGGGGATTGTTAGTGATGTTGATATTGATGTCAAAATAATTTTGATTTTGTGATGTACTAGGATTGATGAGGAATTCTATTATTTTTCATGTGTATGGTATATGTCAATTAATTTCATATTTATTGATATTTTGAAGGTAGCACGGAGTTTATAAGCATTAATATTTTTCACAACTTGGGATACTTGAATTGTAATGGCAAGACAATATTTGGTAGATCTTCCTTTTTGGGGTTTCTTCTCATCCCAATGATTCCTCCTCCAAATATGGATGGGTTGCGAGTATATATCCAAACAGATCCAACCAACATTTTAATCAGGTCACTCGCTCTTAACAAGGAAAATGTAGAACCTAAACCAAGGGACAACAAAAGGAAGAGTGTAGATGAAAATGAAAAAGTAGAAGGCTTGCAAAAATACTAATAGATGATAAGTTTCCAACAAAGATATCCAATAATTCCACAATTACCTCACAAAAAGATGGAAGTTCAAATTGTTTGCTAAAAATTGAACTTCACTCCATATCAAGGTCGTGTATACCATTTAACTTATCTATGTGGGAGTAGTCTTTTTTTATTACCTGGAATCACATCTCAATTAATTTCACTAGATTAAACTGCTTCTTCTAGAACTTCCTAAAGGCTATCCTATTGAACTTGTATCAAATAGGTTATGATTTTGTCAGTACATAACACAACAAAAATATCAGCCAAATTTAATCATAGACTTTCCCTCCTAATCTAAAAATATTAAGCAAAATCATTCCTCATAGTATTGCAGCCTAGCCAGTTAATTTCTAGAGGAAGCGTTTCTAAAATATAAATTACATTAAAATTTTCCTAAAAACTACTTCCTTAATAGACAATAGAAGACAAAGCTGTACACTTAAAAAATTACATTGTTACCTTGGATTTGGAGATCCGTGAATATTAATAGAATTTCATTTACATTCACAAATTAAGCCCATATTCTTTCAAAATGAGAGACAACAATTAGGACAAAAATTTCAAAGTACCTAGTAATTAGTCTATTACTAGTGTAGTTGTGTAAGACTATATATATTTAAGTGCATTGTTTAGAGGCATGTATATCCAAATTTAGTTCTTATATAAGTCTTATAGGATTATGTATTTCATAATTTGAACTTCTCCTAATGTATGAAAGGGTTAGTTTACAATATTTACATTCCCGTGATTATTATGTCAATGTTATGCTAGTTTGAACACCACATGCATATCATACATGGAATATAATGTGGGATCTTATACTCAAACTTTATTGCAGGAAAGAAACGAGAAAAAATGAATTTTGGAATGTAATACGTCAATGCTTACCTGAATTCAAAATCCAAAGGCATCTAGTTGTGTTACAATCGTGATGTCTTAATAAATTAATCCTGCATCTCACAAAGGAAGCTTTGAAAGCTCATGGAATCTCACAATTTTTTAGAAGGCATTATGTAAGATATTACCATAACCAACATGCTCTAAGATGTGTTCTTCAAAATTAGGATCTGAAGTTTGAAGGGCATAAAAGAGGATGGGAACAAAGGAAAATGATTCTCTATCTTAATTCCACCAATCTTGGAGGAAAAAATATAATGCCAAAATGGTTTATAAGGGATTAGTTTCATGAGAGCCATTACAACTATGAACGGGTTGTTGGGACTCATGTTGACTACACTATTGTAATTCACTATGGCCAGACAATGTTATACAACAATGCCAACAAACTCAGTAATGCCATCTATGTTTAAGGAGAGGGCTTCTTCCATTGTTGTGTCAATGGAATCAATGAAATACCTTCCACTCTCTGTGGATTTCCAATAGGGAAACAATGTCTCTAAAGGCTTACAAAAATATATATAAGGGGCCATTAAGATTCAATAGAAGACGTCACATCCTAAAACAACATGGAAAAAATGATTCACCCACCTCCTACAATGAACTCGTTGTGCCAGAATTTTGTCACCAATGAAAGTGAAGAAAAATGTGATGGATAAAATAGATTTAGGCTTTCACGGATGCATATGTTTATAAAATATGCATAACATGGCTAAAGAAGTAGTACTCCTTCAAATGGAATGACCCATAAATCCCACATTTTTCCATGTTTCATATTCTAGGCAGGCCTACAATAATAATGAAAATATGAAATGAGGAGTATGATATCTCTTGAGTAATGATCTATGTGTATTTGTATGTAATGAGGTTTATGTGTGCAACTACACATTGTACACTAATTGCACGGTGTATTGAGTGCATAGACAATTAGGACAACTTAATGAAAATAAGGATTTGATATGTACCTAAGTCTGAAGATCGAGCATACTCTCAACTTCAAACTTCACACGCTTCATAAAATGGCCAATCTAGAAATGCAACCTTGCATATCAAATCATTGTAAGGGTTCTAAATATAACTAAATTTTGTCTTTGTGTTTTGATCTTCATTCCATATTTTGGAATATTTTAGAAATTTGATGGATAGTTCCTGTCAACCAGATTTCCTGAATATGCAATCTATTTTAGCTCAGGTTGAATGGGAAGGTTTGCATTTAAACACTTTGCAAAGGTTTTGTGAAAAACTAAAATTTGTGTCTATGTGTTTTGTTGAAAACTAAAACCAAAGTTTGTGTGCCACTTCTTATTGTGTTTGTGTGTATTTCTTATTGCTCTATACAAGGTTAGCTCATTATATATCTTCACAAGACTACTCTGGTACAAGGACATGTTGTCTAACCTTTGCACTTGTGTTATTTAGTCTCCACTTTTTGTGCCACAAAGTATGGATTGAGTCTCTTGGTTAAAGCATTCACAAATCCAAACACAAAATCCATTTAACATCACATTGGCATCATCACTAGTCGACTCCTTCTCTTGAAAGGCATAAAGTATTCCATCAACGAGCAACTCCTCCTTATGAGCATCATCAATATCTGAATCTCCCAGGTTGAAAAATACCTTTTCAATTGTTCACTTCCATCTTTTAGATCTTCGACGGTGCTTCCAACAATATCAACAACTCCCACTTTGTTAGCTAGAGACTCAACCCAACCCTAAAAATAAGAAATTCAACACAACCCGAACCTAAAAAGTAGATAGGAGTTTGACTTTTTGAGTGTTCAAGCCTCAGATAAGGAACACACCACTTGTGCTATTATTGTCAACAAAGGAAATTTAGGCCTAGTGTAAATATCAATTTAATCAAGTGAAAGAAAATGTTACACGAGAGAAAATAAAATTTACATAACTTGTTAATTTAGTATTATTACCGATAAGAGATAAAAGGTAGCATTGATTTTCCTATACTTGAATCCTACCATCTATGGAGACCAAGGAATTTTAGGATATCCCTCCATGTCCATGTCCATTGGTATTTATGGAAAAGCTAGAATGATTGAGGACCCCCTCTTCAAGGAGACCCAAAATGTGGTATATCCCTCTATGACTAACTATTAAATTTCATATCTATGTTTCCACATTTAACCAGTGTAAATACAACTTGATTATTTTAGAACGTGTGAAGACCAAATTGTCAATGATTTGCCAGTGAGGGAGAAATTATTTTCAATTAAGTGTCTGAAGAATCTGCTTAGTTAGAGGCTATATCCAAAACTTCAACAAGGGAACACAATGTATATCGAGAAGAGTGAAAACTAGTTGTTTTAATTTAAGGAACATAACTTTAAAGTTGGAGCTTAGCTTCAAATTTTGCAGACTAACCAAACTTGTATCAAATTCCCTATCTCCTATTTAGAGGAAGCAGATATTATGTAGCTTTTGTACACGATGATATAATACAACATGCAGAGTGTGGCAGGTGTTGGGGCAAATGAACGTCTTGAACAAACCTATAGGCATATTTTGTTTGTGACAACAAACAAGATGTTGAGAAAGACTTAGCTTGGCTTCAAATTTTGCAAACTAAACAAACCCGTATCAACTTCCCAATTTCCTTTTACAGGAAGCAGATATACTATAGATTTTGTACATAATGATGACATGCATTGTGTAGAGTCATCGTTGTGGGGCAAATGAATGTCTTGAACAATCCCATAGACATATTTTGTCACAACAAATAAGGTACTTAGATAGACTTTAAAAACTAAGGTTATGATAATTTTAGCTAGCACTCAGTTATTCAAAGGAACTAGCTATGGGTCAATGATAGACAAGTTGTATCTAATCATATCAACAGAGATCGAAGGGACATAAGAGGAATTGATGTCTGAGAAATCTTGTTAGGAAAAGTTATCACGTACTTCAGAGTCGGCTACCCCAAAAAAATGAAGAGCCTAAAAAATCGTTGTCTTTATATAAGATAATATGAATGGTAAGTGAAAGAGCAACCTTGGTATAGGTGTGAGACAATAGTAGTCTACAAGTTGACAGACTTAGGGCGCACTATCAGAGTCAATTTGCAGTGGTTAGATAATATTTTATTAAATTGATATGGTTTTTCTTAGTTGTTAATCGTCTTAAATGAGTTTCGTCTTAATTGTCATTGTCTTAAGTGGCCATTTTCTTAAATATAAAGTTGTCTTAATATATTTTTGTCTCAAACTGTTTTTGTCTTTTTCGTCTTAAATTAATTTTGTTTTAAAATATTTTTGTCTCAAACTATTTTTGTCTTAAACTGTTTTTGTCTTAAATATAATGTTTTGTCTTAAAATGTTTTTCTCTCCAAATGTTTTTAGTATTTTTGTCTCAAACTATTTTTGTCTTAGATTTTATATTTAAGTCAATTCAATTGATATTAAATTTTAATATAGAATAATTAAAATAAAAAATAACTTTTTAAGACAAAAGATTTGTTTTGTCTTAAAGAAATGTCTTCAAAGTGCCCTTCATGTAGTAGTGCATGTTTTTTCTTCATCCAACTTTTTTTGTGAAATTTATCCCAATGTTTCTTTTTTTAGATGGAAAATTCACGTTAACTCTTTCAAGGATCAATGTGATCTTTTGAATAATTTCAAGGATTATGAAGGAAATAATACAGAGGTGATTCAACAGTGAGAAGAGAAAAGGTGTAGTTTGAGTGTTATTCGTATGTTCAATTTCCAAATTGGAGATATGTCTAGTTTTATTGAAGGGTAAATATTAATTCAGATAGAAAATGAAAATTTATTTACAAAATTGTTACAGTCCTTTGCACACACATGTTTCAAACTATAGAAAATTTTCATATACTAGGATAAAGTGATGAAGAATAAATATTAAGGAATTGTACCAAAACTACCCTAATTTTGAAGGTAGCAAACCATAATCTCTTTCTTTATCTATGAGGCATTCATGTTGCCATAATCAAACAAGGTCTTTAACTTCAACATAGGCTTCATGATTTTTTCTTTATCTATGAGGCATTCATGTTGCCATAATCAAACAAGGTCTTTAACTTCAACATAGGCTTCATGATTTTTAAGACTCAGAAAAGACAATTGTATAAGATTTCATTGTATCATGATTCTTGCTTTCTATTTTTTGAAGAGTTATCAAAAAAGCATTAAGTCATGCTATATGTAATATGCTATTGTCTTACCATATTTCCTTTACAACATCTAATGTAATTAATTAATTGAATTTCATAAGTATAAAAAAATAATTAATTACAAATGATAAATGCTAAATGAATTAAAAAAATTATTAAAAATATATACTAAATAAACAAAATTTAAAATTCTAATTCAATGATCTTTATAACTTTTATTACAAGTTAAAGTAATTCAATACTCTTTATAACTTTTATTAGAAGTTAAAGTAATTGAATTCTAGAGTATCTCATTTGTAAATAATATTATAAGTTTAACATTGCACTTAGGGTTTTTTGTTTTTTAAGTAGTCTATCTCAGTAAAATAATATATGAGAAAAAAAAGAATTAAGGGAAGTTTGCGTTATAATGATGGAAGCAACAAAATCAAAAAGTTAGTTAACACAAAAACAAATATGAATAAATTCCTATGTAAAATGATTTTTGATTTTCTTTTAATATACAAATTAAGATATGTTGGAAAAACAAACTGAAACCAAATAAAAAATCATACGAAACTTGAAAAATATGAACTTTTTACATAAATACGAACTTTTTAGTAGATATCTTCTACCTGAACATATTTAAATAGAACGATTAGGATTTGCAAAGGTGCCATCTTTCATTATTGAACAAGACTGCAATGCAGTGGAATACCTGCCCAACATTAGATGCGATTTTCGGTGTGGATAATGGTCAAATCAATCATGTAGTATGCATCAAGATTAATAATGTATTGTGTTGAAAGATTATTCCAAAAAAATTGCAGCGTTTTCATTTTATCTATTGCATTGCAGTATGCCAATTTGGAGGTGTTTCACTTAACTGGATCTATTTTGCTTCCGCTCAACTTACTGAGTTGAATCGCGACGCCACACTTAGTGGATAGATATTCTGACACTTATTGATTGAATCGCAACCGCATAAATTTGGTTGGTGGTACTTGACTGGATATATCAAGACTAGAATTCCTACTTGCAATTTGTTGCTGCTTAATTACGTCTGAGCCCACAGTCAACATATTCAGAAAGGGCAATCATAACATGTCAGAGAAAGCATCGGTGCTTGCTGGCATTCCATACTAGTTCTTACTCTGTGGCTGCATCTTTTAAATTTTCTTAGCAATTGTTTTAATGCTACCCTTGATGGTAATTTTTGCGCATTGATCATTGTTTGAATTGCTACCCTGTGCATAGTGTACAAGTCTGTAGTCTTAAATTGACAACCTCCTTTTACTGGCTACAATATCCAAGCTATCTATTAAAAAATATGCTCCATACTATTTCAATCATTGCCATACTATAAGCCAAGTATAGTAATTGTCAAGCCAATCTGTCTGGAAATAACTTTTATTTCTGTTAGCATTTTATGTGTTACGGGGTCATTTTGCTCCCCCTTCCAATGGTTCGATTATCAGTACTCTGATAAGGGGGTGGTGGATCATGATGGTTAGCTGGCTCAAACAAGGAATCTATGTGTTCGGTCTCTAATTACCTTGTAGTTTGTTGGGTCTGCTGTTGGGAGTCGATCATTGAATGTGCCGATCAGAATATATATAAAAAGTCTCTCCACGTGTTGAAAGATAAGAGTGATACAGACCTGTGTTGAGACCTGAAACTTGTAGTTATTACTAGTCTATTCTCTACTTTCCTTTGGAGACAACCACAACACCCACGAAAAAAAAGAAAAAAGAAAATACGATGTGAAGCTATAAAACAAACACCTAAAAATATAACAAATGTAAAAATAAATATTTCATAGAAATCTCCAAAAAGTTAAGATTGGAAAAACTAAGGACTCGAAAACTGTGAAGGATATGTTCTGACATGGAAAATATTCTAACATGGGAAAAGGAATCAAAACATTACTAGGTGAAACAAGGAGGCTTCCCTGCTTTCATGTGCTTTAATGCTCACTTGTAGTTTACCTTTTCCTGGTTTGTTGATTCAATTCAATCATCGTGGGTTCCTTGTTTGTTGATTCGATTTAGTCATCGTCCCCATGAGAGGGCTTGCAGCTGTTACAATTCAAAGTTGACTTTTTTCGGATTCAAACGAAGTGTTTCTCTTTCCACCTGCTGTGTGTTAGTGGACAATCCAGCCAAATCTCAACCTCCGCCACATTAATCTTGGCGAATTGATTAAACAAAATAACATATACAATGGTTGGGAAGATGTGTTTATGTTTGGTGACCGGTGGCCAAATTCTGGGAAGCCATGGGAAGATGAGTCTCTGTTTGGTGACCAGTGGCCAAATTCTGCGAGGTGGTGGCAATTATTAGGTGACAAGTCTGTGTGGTGGTCGCAATTAATAAGTGACAAGTGGCAGCAACCCAGCAACACAGCTGAATGCTAAAGCGGTAACACAATTTCCTGACAAGCCATGAATCAACTTTGGATAAAATTTGCTTGCATGCAAATTAACTTAACATAAAATGTTATGAACTAATGCTAGCCTTGGCTAGCATTAGTCAGTTTCATGCTTTACTTTGTTTTAACTTTACCCTAACTTTTTGTCAAAAAGTAAAGTTTTCCCTGCAATAAGACTCCAAAGGCTTCAATGCTTATGGTTGGCTAGGGAAAAAACTTGTCGATATTTAATTGGTTGACAAAAGCGTTTATAAAATATGGATAGAAAACTTTATCTTAAAATTATTGTTTGATGAAAAGTAATGCTAGGTAGAGCGATATCGATCGCTATATACCTGCTACTTGAGGAATTCTATTTTCAAATATATATATCCCAAAGCCTCTGCTAGGAAAGATAATTAAACACTATCCCTATATATATATATATACATATAAGCTTGATAAATACACTTCTATCGAGGTTATTAGAACAGGTTGGATATTATAGACATGGGTCTGCGTGTTAGTTTTTAATTACTAAATAAAAACTTATGCATAAACAATTTTATGCTCAGAAAAATAAAATTCATGGATAAACAATTTCTTTAATGTTTTCAATGTAAGCAATTAAAAACAATTTTTTAAAGAATCTTTTAATGCAGAATGTAAAACTGTAATGCCCAGTAAAAAATATAAAAGCATACCTCTAGTCATTGGTTTTCTCCAAATCTGCAAAGCAAAACTAATATGGGTTTGTGGGATTAAAACCTGCAACCCTCTCCTTACAAAAAGCTTCGCTACCACTCCAGAAAAATTTGGTTCTCCAACTCTTCTTGCATGTGTTCGTGGATTAGCTGATTAATACAAATTAACTCCAGCCATTGACATTCTAAAGCTTGCCTTTGCTTATTTCTTTCAGTTATCGGACAGGCGGAGGGAATATCTTTTTCGTTGCCAAAAAGATGAGATCACAATAGGCAAATGCTTTACGGCCACATACTGTATAGCCAAAAGCAGAGTTTTTACACAGGAGATAAACGAATCAAAGTCACAAGAAGGTTTAAACAAGCAACTCCAAGCAATTGGATTCACACACTCAAACCGAAAGGAAAAAACTTTAACGAGAAAATCTGAAGATAATCTGGAGGCCAGTAAAAGGAAAAGATGTCTTCCAAGCTCTACTAATTCTGGTTGATGGTGAAAAACTGAAGTATTGAATTAGTGAGCTTGGGGACCAAACAGAAATTTAATAGCCTAGCTTCCATCAAGCTTCTTTTGGCTATGTGTCAAATGCTCCACTGATCAAGGTAGAGAACTGCAGTGGGAGTAATGGACCACTTCAGAAGCTCCCAACAAGAAATTAATGAACTGCAGTTGATTTCCATAATTTAAGGAAATCACTGCAGTTAGTTTCCAAAAATTAAGGAAATCACTTCAGTTATTTTCCAGATATTTACTCCAGTTGTTTCCTGAAATAACTCCAGTTGAGAGAGAGGGAGCAATCCTGAAATTCAGCAGCGGATGAGGAAGCGTAACATTCTCCCACTTGGTCCATACTTCCACTCTTAATGTCTCATCTAAAAACCCATTGATACTTTGTATTAAGTAATAGATACATGAATCATGGGGATAAGTCCTCTAATGATGAGTATTATCTTCCATGTATTACTATGTATTTATTCTTATTAAAATTCATGTAGCAACAATTACTTAATGAATAAACCCCATGTTTATTCTTGGTCCTACACAGATGTATTTTCTCAAATCAAATTAAAGTGCACATAAATATGAGAAAAACATCACAATAATTAAGAATTTCATTAAAAATAACATTGTTCATACAATGAGAATTTACATAATGGAACCAAGTCTCATATTCATTACATGATCCTTGAATTTAAACGGTGGCATGCCCTTAGTCAAAGGATCAGCAATCATCAACTCAATGCTAATGTGCTCAATGACCACTTTCTTTTCTTTAACACGTTCCCTTATAGCTAAATACTTAATGTCGATGTGTTTATTTCGACTCCCACTCTTGTTGTTCTTAGCCATAAATACAGCAGCTGAATTGTCACAATATATTCTCAATGGCTTAGAAATAGAATCCATAATTCTAAGCCCAGAAATGAAATTCTTAAGCCATACACCATCTAAAGTAGCCTCAAAACATGAGACGAACTCGGCTTCCATAGTAGAAGTGGCAATCAAGGTCTGCTTGGCACTCCTCCATGATACAGCTCCACCGGCCATCATAAAAATGTATCCTGATGTTGATTTGCGTGAATCAACACATCCAACAAAGTCAGAATCTGAGTAGCCAATCACTTCCAAATTGTCCATCCGTCTATACATAAGCATGTAGTTTTTGGTTCCTTGAAGGTACCTCATTACTTTCTTTGCAGCTCTCCAGTGGTCTAAACCTGGATTACTCTGATATCGTCCTAACATTCCCACAGCAAATGCAATGTCAGGTCTTGTGCAAACCTGAGCATACATTAGGCTTCCGACAGCAGAAGCATATGGAATGTTCTTCATTTGTTCCCTTTCAAAGTCGTTCTTCGGGCATTGATTCAAACTGAACCTATCACCCTTCACAATGGGCGCAACACTTGGTGAACAATCTTTCATCCGAAATCTCTCTAAAATTTTATTAATATAGGTTTCCTGAGACAAACCCAAGATGCCTCGAAATCTGTCTCTATGAATCTTAATGCCAATGACATAAGATGCCTCACCCATATCCTTCATATCAAAATTTTTAGAGAGGAATTGTTTCACCTCATGCAGCAAACCCTTATCATTTGTTGCTAGCAAAATGTCATCCACATATAAAACAAGAAAACAGATTTTACTCCCACTGACTTTAAGGTATATACATTCATCCATAATGTTTTCTACAAAACCGAAAGAAGAAATTACATCATGAAATTTCAAATACCATTGGCGGGATGCTTGTTTTAATCCGTATAATGACTTCTTGAGCTTGCAAACCAAATGCTCACCATCACTAGAGGAGAATCCTTCAGGTTGTTTCATGTAAACCTCTTCCTCTAGATCTCCATTGAGAAAGGCCATTTTCACATCCATTTGATGCAATTCCAAATCAAAATGGGCTACAAATGCCATAATTATGCGCAAGGAATCTTTCTTAGATACAGGAGAGAAAGTCTCCTTGTAATCAATTCCTTCTTTCTGAGTGAATCCCTTTGCAACGAGTCTAGCCTTGTATCTCTCAATGTTGCCCAATGAATCTTTCTTTGTCTTAAAGACCCATTTACATCCAATGGCTTTTGCACCATTAGGCAACTCAACAAGATCCCAAACTTCATTAATCTTCATAGAATTCATCTCTTCCTTCATGGCATCGTACCATAATTCTGATTCTTTGCAACTCATGGCTTGTGAAAAAGACTGAGGATCATTTTCGGCTCCAATGTCGTAGTCAGATTCTTGCAGATACACAACATAATCATCAGGAATTGTTGATCTCTTTGGTCTAGTAGATCTTCTTAACGTTGTCCCACCATCTTCCTGAGAAGTATGTGGTTCAACTCGTTGTTCAAAAATTCTTGGCAATTCTTGAACTATCTGATCTACTGGAATGTCGTCAGCAGCTTGTGGAACTTCAACAATTGGTTGTTCAACACCAGTTTGTACTTGAGGGGTGCTGTGAACAATAACCAATCTTTTACTTGAGGTGGAAGGTTGAGATTCTGAATGATCCTTCTGAGAAACTATGTTCCTGGTTTGATCGCTCCCACTGATCAAGTCATTTTCAAGAAACTTTGCATTTCTTGACTCCACAATCCTAGTGCTGTGAGATGGACAATAAAATCTGTAACCTTTAGACCTTTCAGCATATCCAATGAAATACCCACTAATGGTCCTTGGGTCCAGTTTTTTCTCTTGTGGATTATATATTCTCACTTCGGACGGGCATCCCCAAACGCGCATATGTCGCAAACTCGGTTTCCAACCTTTCCATAATTCAAATGGCGTTTTAGGAACAACCTTGGTTGGAACTCGGTTTAATATATACACTGCCGTCTTAAGTGCTTCAGCCCACAAGGATTTAGGAAGATTGGAGCTGCTAAGCATACTCCGCACCATGTCCAATAATGTTCGATTCCTTCTTTCTGCTACACCATTCTGGTCAGGTGAACTAGGCATGGTGTATTGGGCAACAATCCCATGCTCTTGAAGAAATTTAGCGAATGGCCCAGGTGCTTGTCCATCTTCTGTGTATCTACCATAATATTCTCCACCTCTATCTGATCTCACTATCTTAATCTGCTTGCCGCATTGATTCTCTACTTCAGCCTTAAATATCTTAAAGGCATCTAATGCTTCGCTCTTTTTATGAAGCATGTAGAGATACATATATCGTGAGTAATCACCTATAAAAGAGATGAAGTATCTCTGACTATGTGAGTCCATGTCTGGACTACATATATCAGTATGTATGATCTCTAATATGTTTGAACTCCTATTGGCACCTTTCTTTGACTTGTTGGTCTGCTTTCCCTTTATGCAGTCCACACAAGTTTCAAAATCAGTAAAATCCAGAGTATTAAGTACCCCTTCATTTACCAATCTTTTAATTCTATCTATGGAGATATGACCTAGTCTCCGGTGCCATAATTTAGAGGAATTTTCATCAATAACACATCTTTTAATACCAGTGTGAACATGCATTGAATCATAAGTGACATTGTTTTGTAAATTAATGCAATAAATACCATTAGACAAAATACCATTCCCAACATAATCAGATTTATAAAATAAACTGAATGATGTTTCTGAAAAGTTAAAGGAATATCCAAAAGGTACAAGCCTTGAAACTGAAATCAAGTTTCTAGAGAAACTTGGTACATAAAAAGTCTTTTCTAATTCTAAAACAAAGCCACTACTTAAAGTTAAATAGCATGTTCCTATAGCCTCCACATGCGAGCCCATCTTGTTTCTTGATAAGATGATTTGCTCACTTCCCACCGGCTTCCTTCGGTTTTGCAAACCCTGCAAGGAATTCGAAATGTGAATTGTTGATCCAGAATCAATCCACCATGTGTTAATATTGACATTAACCATATTAGATTCATAACAAACAAACGAGATTGGATTACCTTTGTATGCAAGCCATTTCTGAAATTTGGCGCATTCCTTCTTCATGTGTCCCTTCTTTTTACAGAAGAAACACTTGGAATCCTTCTTGATATCGGCCTGGGGAGGTATTTTACCTTTCCCTTTCCGATTGGCTTGAGATTTTCCCTTTCCTCGCGTTGCCAGCATTACACTTTCTCCCATTTCCATCACCAGTCTCTCTTCCTCTTGAACACACATGGTCATGAGTTCATTAATTGACCATTTATCCTTATGTGTATTGTATGAGATTTTGAAAGGTCCGTATTGGTGTGGAAGGGTGTTCAGGATGTAGTGCACCAGGAAAGATTCTGATATTTCAACCTCGAGTTTCTTCAATTGAGCCGCAGTGTCCCTCATTTGCATGATGTGCTCCGCACACCTTTTACACTGGTGAGTCTCAGGGATGAGAACTTCATGATTAGGGTGCTTGCAAGTGCCTTGTCTGAAGTGACGAATTGATCATCAATGGCTTTCAGCAAGTCTCGGACTTTGCCATGCTGTTCAATAGAACCACGGATACCAGCTGAAATTTTAGTCTTAATGAACATCACGCTTAAACGATTAGATCATTCCCATCGTTCATAAAGCGCGATGTCTGCTGTAGTGCTGGTATTAGTAAGTGCTGGTGGTTCATCTTTCCTAATAGCATAATCTATGTCCATCCACCCTAAATGAAGGAGAACTCTCTCCTTCCAGACTTTATAGTTATCTCCCTTAAGTTCAGGGATATCAGTACGAATTTCAGAGAAATTTGCAGGTTGTACAACTGCATAATATTAAAAAACACATGCTTATGTTAAAATTGAGGCATAAATAAAATTTCATGCTTTACCAATGTAAATCATGCTTTAAAATTGAATTTACCAATGTAAATCATGCTTTAAAATTGAATCTAATGACATAAAAATTGTCTGTGGACTAAATTTTTAATTCAAGCAGATTCAATTAACCTTTTAAACTTTATGATAAAACTTATTAATTCATAACCCCTGTGGGTAAGTTATGAATATTTTTATCCTAATTAATTACTTAAATATAATAAAAATTCCTGTGGGATAAAATTTATTATATTTAATATAATTAATTATAATTAATGTCTATTCTTTATGTGATCCTAATCAATCATCATAATATATAATTTTATTTGATTTGAGATGCTGTGGCTATTCTCTAATCAATTAAAATTATATGAATCACTAGACATTTTTTTTTTATTTTTTTTTTTTTTAAATTTTTTTTTATAAAAATTAACTGATAAATTTGCATGAATGAAACTACAATATTCATGCATAATATTTAACCATAGATCTCATATGCTCATTGATAATAACATGTTTTAATTAAATCTCAAATAATTAATTCATGCATAACTAATATGAGCATATTTTCCAAAATTGCATATAATTTAAACTAAATATTATAAGCATATAAATTAAACAAAATAGACATATTTCTAAATATATACTTTAATTTAGAAAATCTAAAAATAGGACATTTATCCAATTATATTCATAAATCACCAAGGCAGAGATGTAAAATTTGCTCCGATACCAAATGTTAGTTTTTAATTACTAAATAAAAACTCATGCATAAAATATTTTATGCTCAGAAAAATAAAATTCATGTATAAACAATTTTTATACTCAGTAAAAATTGATATAAAATGTAAAAAGCTTTAAGCAATTTTTACTGAGATGTAATGCCCATTAAAAACTATATGCGGAATATGAAACTATAATGCCCCGTAAAAACGTAAAACATACCTCCATTGTTGGTGGCTTGTAAACTTCGGCGAAAAAATGGGATAAAATCTCAGTAAATCACTTCACTCAAATGGTCCAGAAAATAAAAATGGGCAGCTGACAGCTCCTGCAACTGAGGTGGTAAATTCCAACAAAATGAACCCGTTAGATTTTCCTTCTGACATTTAAATAGTTATCTACGAAAAAGATATGCTCTCTTGTTTCTCAAACTTGAGTACGATGCTCAGTCACTCAATGCTAAACTCCATAAAATCCACCTTTCAAAATGAATAATTGTTGAAGGGGTTGTTCATATGAAATCACGTGCTCGAAAATCATATGTGAAGTCAAAAATAAAGAAGGCTTTCAATCTGAAATACGAATAAGACTTCTAGACTCTGCTAATGCGGTTGATGGTGTAGCCGAGATTGAATTGGTGAGACACAGATAACGAGGAAAACTATATAGCCCAGCTTCCATCAAGCTTTTGTTGGCTATGTGTCAAATGCTCCACTGATCATGGCAGAGAACTGCAGTGGGAGTAATGGACCACTTCATAAGCTCCCAACAAGAAATAAATGAAGTGCAGTTGATTTCCATAATTTAAGGAAATTACTGCAGTTAGTTTCCAAAAATTAAGGAAATCACTTCAGTTATTTTCCAGATATTTACTCCAGCTGTTTCCAGAAATAAATGGAGTAATGCTGAAATTCAGCAGCGGATGAGGGAGCGTAACACGTGCAAGTTGTTACTTAGTTTGTTGATCAAATTGAAAATTCATTATATGAGTGGCCAGGGATTTGATCCAGCTTCCGATGTTTCAGAAGGAGATCTTGAAGGAGAGTCGTATATGCTCTGTGGCAGCTCGCAGCGCGAGGAAACGATTGGATCGACCTACCCACAATGTTGAAAGTGTGTTGAGCTTCTCGATCTGTGTCAGCGAGCATAAGGCATGACCGAAGCCTAGGATGAGGAGAGCCAGCGTGAGGAAGCAGCGTGGCTCAAAGAAAGCGTAGTTGAGTCGATTTGGAAATCCGATTTCTTTAGATGTTAGAGGGCAGTTGTATGTGATCTAGGAGATTTGTTGCGGCATTTGTTGTTTGGTTCTTAGTGTTTGCGGGTCAGATCCATCTACGAGATCTGCTGTAACAACAAATAAATTATGCATCAAGTAGTTCAGAAATCGGTGAAGGCTTTGAATTTCCATAAGGATTTTCATAATTGATGGCTTTCATATTTGTTTTCTCGGTAGAAATTGGAAAGAGAAAACCAGTGTTTGTTGTTTCTATTCTTCTTGTGGAAATGAAGTTGTGGAAAGTAAGTTGTGGAAAGAGATTGCAGTGTAGGTGATGAAACTCTAGTTCTAGCGGAAGTCCCAGATAGTGCTTCATGTCAATGGCGAACCTGATCACATTTATATTAGACACATTTTATTAGGAAAATTTAGGTTTACGAAAATTTCCTAAACCCCTGCGTGGTTTACCTGTCCTCCATTGCCTTTCACTATCATCCTATTCTCTAGAATATTCTGAAAAAAATATACGTGTTCATCTTCATATTCAACGCAAATAATATGGTCGTCATCTCATACAATTCACTAAGGGAAAGAAATGTTATATGTAGTATTAGTCATTTTCAATTCATACAATTCAACATAATGATTTTGAACGGAATGAAAAAATATTTTTTTTGAGATCATTCCATTGAAGATGTCACATGTCAAACATGGAAAGACTAAATGATACATTAATTACAAGCTTTGAATGGTTTTCTTTAATGTCCTTTACCTTTGTAATGACTGATATAATTAAAAGTGGAGGTGTTTCAATTTTATTTTTCGTGTTCTTTCCTTTACAGTTTGCGCTTTGGTTGAGCTTTTAAAGACATCCTATGCTAGATGTCATCGTTTCTTGATTAGTGGGAATTAGGAGTGAGAATTTATTAGAACTTGGCATGATGGGAAATGGACACCCTTGATAGTGCATAATATTGTATTGTTCCAACTATACAACAAATAATGTAAAATATGTATATCAAAAAATCATCATCGCTCATAGCTTTCCCTTTCTCTTAATCCACTTCCTTCAAATATTAGATAAGATATATTTTAGCATTGTTGTACCACAAAAAATGTTTCGATTGAACTACATGTCCACCACCCACTAGTAGAACGTCATTTCCATCAGATTGCTTGGAACTAATTACAATTTTCCTTGATTTTTCTCAACTGGAAGTTGGAATGTGAAAGCTAGAATGTGTTTGGTTTTGATAGATGTGACTGAAACAATGATACCATTGTTTATATGTTATAATGTGTTAATTATTCCCAAATATTATGTAGTTTTCATTGGTTTTAATGTGTTATTCATATTGGTAATCCAAGTGTTGCAGATTAAGATAAATGTGACCAGCTGATAGCCCTTTTCTTGTAGATCAAATACTCTTTTGCTCTTATTAAATTGTTCTCACAAATATTTTAAGTGGACACTCCATCCATTATCAATATTATATTCTAATAGTTTGATACAATCAATTCAACCATGTATTATGAAATTACATCATGTTTTTTAAGCAACGAAATTGAACCAAACTTATTGTGAAAAAAATGTAGGGGGTATGATAGAGCCATAGTTTCCTTTATGTAAGAGTAACCTTTCTCATGATTCATCCATTCCTAATATTGTACTGCTACCAATCATGATATACTACAAAGTCAAAACTCTTTTCTCACTAGTAGGCATGTTGTAACTAGATTGACATTTTTATCCTATGAACTGGTATATAAGTTTCATAAAGAAACATGTAAAGTAAAACCTCTTCAGTTTCAATTGGTTTTAAAGTGCATGCAAAAAACAAAGAGATAGGGTGTTACAAAATAATCCTTGTTGAATCATCACATGAATACCTATAATAAAATTTCAAAGAAGTTTTTTCATAAGACTACAAGCTTTTCATCAAGTGAGAAAATTCAATATTGAAAAATGGTCATAAATGACTAGGAGAGGAGAAAGAAATATGCACCAAATATGTGTGGAAGGAAAAAATCATGGCATCAAGAAGCTTCATCAAAAGAAAGCAAGATTTTGATCAAGTGATAGTTCAATATTGAAAAATGGTCATAAATGACTAGGAGAGGAGAAAGAAATATGCACCAAATATGTGTGGAAGGAAACAATCCTGGCATCAAATGTACCCTTTGCAACCTTTTTTAACTTTTTGGGAATAAATTCTTCTTTCTTAGGCATAAAATCCCTTTGCATTTATTTATAAGCCCCTTCCTGGTAAAATACATAGCCACATCTCGCATAATATCATGGTGAATAAAGGAAAGCTCATGACTGCTACCATAAGAGTTCACCATGGAACCTCTGAATAGTGAATTAAAGTTGATATGTCAACTAAAATATTTATTTAATCAATGCTCAATACAAGATCCACTTCTCTTCTATCAAACAATGCAAAGTTTCTATGTGAGTGACTAACTTTATTGATATATATATATATTTTGTAGCTTTGCTTTAAACTAGTTCATCCAATGGTCAATTTTGAATTTGTCATTTTGGAAAAAATATTTGAATAAACCTCATGTGTCACAAACGAGTCCAAATTCCTAAAAGAAGTTAAGCAAGGACAAACAAAGGAAAATCCAATTTCCTTAACAGCAAGTGATAAAATATTATAAGCTTTTTATAAAGTGAAACAATTCAATACTGAAAAACAACATCTTTTTGATCCAATATTTGCTACTAGAACTTAAAAGAGCATCTCTGAAAATTGAGAGGCAACCTATGTTGGAAAGGTTATAAAATCTCTAAATTTGGCATAATCTAAGTGATTTCTCTTTATCTTCTAGCTTTGAATTGTAGAAATTTACTGAATAATGATTAATTATCCACCGAGACTATCCTGATCACATACAATTCGAATTTATATGCAACACATAATCTCTTCCACTCAGATCATCAAACATGCGGAAATAAAATCAAGCGATAACACATCAAATCATCATACACATTAACACGGTATGTATGGGGAAAGCTTATAGCTGAAAACCCCACAGCTATTGTGTATATTATAATGGAGAAATCATGTAACAAACTCAGTACAATACTCCTCACAAGTACTCAGTACTTTCTCATAAAGTTACACACAATCTAGCTCAGTTTTGAACAGGTTACTGGTTCAAAACTCACTGCCAATTGCCTTGCCTCTATTGCGCAATCCAGGCCTGTCTATATAGAGATCCAAGGTTCGAATCTCCTTGGCTTGACTGCGCAATTTTCATGGACAAATCCTCCAAGTGTGGTGCAAAACTCATGCACAACTGATGTCGCCACTGATAGCTAACTCCACCCTTTCATCTACCTCTTTCACTGGTCTCCACTGAACTGATCATGCACTGTAGTGAACTGATGTGTTATTGATTTGAATAATGAGTTACTAATTAATGAATTAAATAATATTTAATTCACTCCACTCATAACTAATTGATTAGCTATTTAAACTAATCTCAATCAGTTCAACTAAAATAAACAGAACACAACTCCACTATCTGTCTCATTAACTCCTCCAAACTTCTGCCACTGAAGTCCAACTGAAGTCAACCATGCAAGATGCCATCAAACCCTTGGGAATCACGTGATTCCTCTGTCAGATGCATGAGCCACTTTTGTAGCTCGAACTGAAGTGCTCCAAGAGAGTAAACTGTTGTTTAGAGTCCAAATATTAGTAAGGGTAAATAATATTTGACTTCCATATTTTTAGGAGAGGCAGTCTAAAAATAGCCTTCGACCTCTTTCAACCTAAAAATATGAGTCCCATCTATTTTTACCAACATGTCACATACTCCAAGAATCTCAAACTGGAATCCCCGAACCATGCTCCGTATGTCTAAAAATAGACATAGTCTAAAAATAGATTTTGCGCCAAAAATAGCCTGCGGGCCCACTTGGTGAAGGCGAATTCATTTCACCAAGCTCCATCATCTTGCTGCAATCTCAACATGAATGAAATTTTTTTTTAGAAATTTTTATATCCAATGATCTTCTATATGTCACTATTCTTCTCAAATTTATGCCTTACGACATTTTCTTTGCAACATCTGGTGCAATTGCTAATTACAATTATTTTTACAATATCCTATTTAATTGTAATGGTCGAGTTCAGTCATACCAACATTGTGTGCATAACATAGGATTTAAGTCTTTTTTTTTGTCTTGCATTGTCTTTTAAAATTATAAATAATGTTTATGAATTTTATTGCCAAGTTAGGGGTTGTTTGGTTTAGTGGGTGCCTGAATACAATCAATCAAGATCAAAGTGCTGAAAAATGAACCTATCACATGGTGTTAGAGCATCAAGAAGTTGCAGCTTGTGGTTGTGTGGCATAGTTCTACAAAATGTTAAATACATTAATAATTGCTTTTAGTTTACATATTGTGAGTGCTCAACAATTTTTATACATCAATGTGAATTTTATGGACAATTGCATCATTCAAAATTCAGTCTTCCCCTTCTTCTCCATTACTATATCACCATTTACTTTCATGCCAATTGTGTTATTACAAATTATAAATTTAAAAAACAAAAAACTGAAAAACTTTTATTATAATATATCAATTATTATTTACTTAATTATAAAAACCAAGAAAACATTTTTTTCAATTTAACAACTCTATCAACCTCTCTTTAAAACTTTTGAGGCAATTGCTAATTACATTTTTTATTTTAAAAAAAACACTCCAGTTAAAGTAGCTAAGTCATCAACAAAAGTAATTAGATTATTATTAAAATAAAATTCTAGATTATTATTAAAATAAAATTAAAAACACTAGGGAATAACGGACAAAATAACAATCTTGCCTGTTGAACAATAAATTGATTTTCTCTGGGTGAAACATAAATTTTTGGCCTAGGACTCCAAAAAAATAGCCAAATGGATTCCAAACTACAGGGGCTCAGGGGGAATCAACCAAATCTGAGGAAGTTTACCCTGACATATAGAAAATTCGTTTGGAAGATAAGAGAACATTTTGGACTCACATAAAACATTTCATTGAAGGCAGTGCCAAAGAACTGACTTTTGAGTAAGACATTTAATCGACGGAGAAGCCTACAGCCGAAAGGAAAAGAATCCCATCAGAACTCCTTGTTAGCTTTAGTTCAGAGCAAGAAAGGAAAATGCTCTAGCATACCCAGCTTAGAATGATTAGGATAGTAGGGAAGCAAGAAGGCAAAGTCCATGCAGTCATTAGAAGCTCATGAAGACATCTGACAGAGGAGGCTGAGCTTTCGTTCTTATTTCCAGAACTAAAAATACTACCTTGAAAACAAAAGGTGCGAGGAAGAACTGAATTGACAATGTTATAGCAGAAAAAAGTCTAGGCACAGCACTGAACCCGCCTTGGTTGTTGAGAAATGGAATTCAATCTTCTAATCATATAGTAGAAACATTTCTTTAACCTATTTGTGTACAAGTGACATTGCTCAAGGGGAAGAAGATCAGGCTTATGGGAGATGTGGAGTTCCCTACTGTATAATGGTATGGGGAATTTTTTTTATGGACTCACACTCAAAGGGATGTTTGTGGTGGGGTGTAGTCATTTTCTTCTTTCAAAATCTGATGATTAAATGTAATTTAGGTCAAAATCTGATGATTAAATGCAATTTAGGTATTGGTCAAGACACAAATTTTACAATTGAATTCTTTGCTATGTAGTGTACCACTAAGATTGCCCTTTGGAAACAGGTAAATGTATTCAAATTGTATGGGGATTCAAAAGTTTTAGTGGATAGGTTCAATGGAAGAGCTAACTTAGGGTCCTTCATTTATAATAATTGTCTTTCATTTAGAAGCATGGACAAGGAAAATGAGCTAGCTACAAAAGCAATATGATGATGTGCAAGTTCTTTATACATACAGAGAAAATAATGTTATGGCAGATATGTTATCCAACTATAACTCTGCTATTAGATGTTGGCTTAGTTCCCATCTCAAAGGTGTCTAATAGTAATAGGTTGTCTATTATGTGGTTCAATCTATTTGATCCTATTCAAATAGGATTTAGTTAAGGTTCAAGTTATGTTTAAGGTCTAAAATGTAAGTTTTTATTCTAAGCAAAGTTTTTTAAATTATCAAATGTATTGCTATATAACCAAAATATTGTACTTTTTAATTTCTTATAAAATATCAAAAATATAATTTTCTGATATTTGTGTAAAAAACAATTTCTATTTTATCAAACAACATTTGTGTACAAAAACAATTTCTATTTTATTAAACAACATTTAGGCGGAAGACATAACTCTTTGATAACTCTTTGAATCAAATCTTCAATGACCAAATATTTAGCAAATGGAATTGAATCTCATTTTATGTACGCCACTTTTTTTTCTTTCTTTAATTTGACTTTGACAATCAAGTCAAAATCCAATTTGATTTTTAACAAAATTAAACATCAAATTAGCCCACTTGCGGTGACTTTCATTTTCATACTTAATTATTAGTGCGCATTCACCATCTCAACATATAGTCATAGTTTTATATCTGGATTTTTTTGAATTAATATATATATATATATATATATATAAAATAAAACAATAAAATTATAATTATACAAATAATTAAACTCAAATATATTAAAATATAATTTTAAAATAATAAATTAAAATATTATATATATATATATTTTTTCATTATTTTCTAATTCAATCAAAAACACATTCTAATTGAATGCTACTTTAATCTAAGTTTTAACGCCCTGCCATCTGCATATAAATATTTTTAATTAAATATGTAGGAGAATATAAAACAAGCAAAATAGAGATGCCACTTTCTTTTTGAATGCTACTTTAATCTAAGTTTTAACGCCCTGCCATCTGCATATAAATATTTTTAATTAAATATGTCGGAGAATATAAAACAAGCAAAATAGAGATGCCACTTTCTTTAAGTTGATAATAAATGACTGAATCACTAGGTTATTCTATTGCTTCAGTAAACAATTCCTTTAATTACAAAGCCAAAAAATATAAAGTAAAATACAAATGCCACTGAATTCATGTTGCTTACAAACCAACTCTCTTCCTTTAGTTCTGTATTCCTTTATTTAACGATAAAGGAGAGAATAAAGCAAGTAAAATACAGAACAAAGGAGAAAATAAAGCAAGTAAAGTTTACAACAAAGGAGAAAATAAAGCAAGTAAAGTTTTTTTTCAGCGTGAAAAATACTTTGGTTTATATTTAGTACCAAGATAAAAACTTTTTTTTGTTCATTATAAAAACATTACATTTAGATTGTAGAAATCATGTGGACTTTCCATCACCTTTAGAATAAAACAAGTAAAGTACAGAACTTAAGTTGATCACAAATCCACCCAGCACTCTTTCAAAGGAGGAAATAAAACCACCAAAATACAAATGCCACTCGGCTCAAATTGATGACAAACCAGCCAACCTATCTCTTTAAACTGATACCAATTTAAATGCAAAGGGAAAAAAATAAAGAAAAAGGCATATGTGCCACTATACTCAAGTTTATGAATAGGAAATTGAATGAAAATGAAGTTACCTCTCGAGTGGTGACAATGATCCAAGGAACATGAGGCATTCCTCCAACGATGCAACGATTTTGAATACTGCTTTTAACTAATTTGCTTAAGGTCCCATGACGATGGCTTAGATGTTAAAATCCATCCACATATTACTGACGAACCTATCCCACCAGTATTTATTTCCCATTCTCTTTTCCATGCGTTTATGGCTATGCTCAGCAGTCGATTCTTTCAATATCTCCACATGCATCTCTCCTTCCAGTTGTCGAACTGTAGACCATGCTTCACTACCTTCTTCTTCCATAGATTTGAGTATTGAGGGACTACTATATACATGCACTTCCCTCAGATTATGTAAATTTTGGAGCCCTCGAGGAAGGGTTTTCACATTGAGGCAAACCACCAACCCCAATTTCTTTAACAGAGGCATAGCCCCTTGACTTATGGGAGGAAAAACCTCTACCACCCTTGTTTGATCCAACCAAAAGCTTTCCAGCCTTGGAAACGCACCCTCCTTGCCATAGGCATCGGGCAACTCTTTTAAGGACCACGAACCAATTATATCCAGTCTCCTCAACCATTCACGCTTCTCCTATAGTTCCCTACAAGACTTTAGTATTAGACAACTTAACTGCTGGAAATCACATATCCATGATGGGATCTTAACTAAAACGTTGGATTGCACAACCAGAGTGTTCAGCTCTACCATACTTTTCATGTCCTCTGGCAACACACTCATCTGCAGCATTCGCAGGATAAGAGTTCTCATCTCCACCATATTACCCACTACACCTTCTGTAAATGGCTGGGCCTAGTCTTCTAGTGCCCGCCATTTGAGGTGCTTCAGACTGTGCAGATCAGTGAAGCTAGCAGGTCTTCTATACTCTGCACGACCTCCCGTCAGATCACATAGAGTTTTTCTGGGATGTGGTGTTTGCTGCCAAACTTTCCAGCACTTTTCCATTTTCAGATATTGCAACGATGTGAGCGTTGAGATGCCACAAGGAATGTATTTCACCCCTTGACAGAAACTCATATCCAGATACATCAAACATGTCATTTTATGTAACCCGTATGGCAATTCACTCAGCTGACCATAGTGGGACAAATCCAGTATCTGAAGTTTCTTCAATAGTGTTATTGAATCCGGCAGCTTCTCTATCGGCGTCCGTGCTAGATGAAGAAACACCAAATGCTTCAAAACTCCAAAGGTATCAGGCAATGTTTTAATGGATGTTCCTCCCAAATCCAGAACTTTAATAGATGTAAGAGTCTTCATCACACTCAACGGAATATCTTCCAAAGATTTTCTCTCAGAGAGCAACATCGCTCGAACATCCTGACCTTTGAATTCATTAGGGATGGACTTAAATTTATTCTCCATTAGAGAAATCCTGCCCTTTCCTATGCAATCTTTCAAAGGGAATTCCTCCAAAGCTTTTCTCGCTCTAAAGCAGCAATTTTCTTCCTTCTCGGCAATTTGCAGTGCCAGATCATGTAATACATCATGCATTGAGCAGGCCACCACCTGCCCATCAGCGTCCTTGATACTAGCTTCGATCAGGGACTGATCCAGTAAAAAGTTGGCGTGAGACCTTCCAATTTCCAGTGGATCTTTACCTTCTTCCATCGGAAGGAGACCCTCTCTTATCCACAAGGTTATCACATCGTCAACATACATATCCTCGTCCTCCTTGAAAGCTCCGATGTACAAAAAGCAAAGCTGCAAAGCAAAAATGTCAGGAGTGCATAGGGCATCGTAACTCAATCTCAATCGATTATAGAGTTTTTTCTCTACTTGAGGATCGAGTTTATCCACATTGCGGATTTTTTCTAATGCCGCCCTCCACTTAGTCGGGGAAGTGATGCCCGCCATGGCTGCTCCAATTACTTTGAGAGCAAGCGGCAGCCGATCGCACTCTTCACAGACATCCTGTGCAATCTTTTCAATTGCCCCAGGAAGAGTACTATGCTCAGCATTACCTGTAAATGCATGAAAATAGAAGAGCCTCCAACTCTCCTCTGGAGATAGATAATCCATACTAATAGGGTTGCTCACCCTCATCTTTTCAAGCACTCTTCGATCTCTTGTCGATACAACGATCTTGGAATTTCCATGGACATGATCGTCTGGTACACCCAACATCTCCAACAGAGTTTAACTGTCATCCCAAATATCATCTAAAAACAGCAAGAATCTCCTGCTGCTCATTTTTTCGTGAATCCATCGCCGAACATCCTCCTCGCCCCATCTATCATCAAAACCCTCATTTATATTGAGGTTTATCTGTCTCCTAAGATTATTGTGAATATTTATGATTGACAAATTATGGGTAACTGTCAACCAGAGAATCAGATCTTTCTCATAGTGTTGCTGCACTTCCTTTTCATTATGGATTCTCTTGAGGAGTAGAGTTTTTCCAGCTCCACCCATGCCGAAAACACCTACTCTGGATGGGCTAGAGGATGTTATTTCCTTGTCATCCATTAGAGAATTTTAAGCTTTACGAATAGCTCATCTTGTCTGATGATGCACGGCTCTTGAATTGGCTGCTGCCTATAACTCGCAAGGCTTGGTTGGATTGTTGAAGGAATAGAAGATTGGTTCTGAGCACCAGCCTCCTGGCTCTGCAACCTATTAGTGAGATCAGAATGGAGCTGATAAGTGAATCCTATCAAAGGCAATCTTTGCAGATGGCCTTGCAAACTGTCAATACACTTTCTGATCTTCTTACTCAATATATATCGAGATACCAAATTGTATGGTGAAACATGGCACTTGAGCACTATTTCTCTTACATCTTCAAGGATGTTGTTCAATGTTTTAAGCCAATTGTTCACTGCAATAGGCTCAATATTCTTAACTAATTCACTCTGAGACTGCCGAAAAGTTATTCGATATTGTTGAATTTCCATGTTGACAGGCTGTGTTGAAAATATTAAAGTCACTTGCTAGCCTTTGAGCAGGAAGAAAAAGAGTACAGAGGCAGCACAACAGAGTTTGCGTGTACAGCAATATGCATTCAAAGAAGAATGGGAAACTATAAGGATGAATTAAAATGTTGATGGGGCGCAACCACAAATTGCAGAGGAGAATTAATTGGTGATGGGTGTAGCCGTTTGTTCCAAAGGAATGAAGACTTTCGTAGTTTCAAAATACGGAAGAGCAGATTTTAATTAACAACAGTCATTTCGAGCTTTTAAGTCCTCAACAACCAAAATGAAGAAATTTGTTTAAAACAACAGAAGTTCTTTAATTTTTGAAAAGGCGGGACAAGTGGTCCCCACCACTTATGCACTAATCGCAATCACAAGTTTCTTAAGCAGTGTCTTGTTGATATGAAGTCTTGCGATGCAATGCGATCACAATCGCAATCACAAATTGCAATACATATATTACATAGTTCAAATGTCTTGTAGATGTGGCAGAGTTCCGCAAGCGGAATAGTTGTATATAATACAACCAAACCTTATATTAAAATCGCCCTCCACCATCAGCCGAGGCCCGTGGGTCCACAAAACACGCGATGATATATTATATGATCGCAGGTTTCAAATCGCAAGTCTTCAATCGGCGGGTTTTTGTTGTATTCCCCGATCACTTAACCAAAGGGTGGACCGGATGGCATTATGTGATGGAGTTTATTTGTTCCATCGCGTCCGTTTTTGAATCGCAATCGGAACCTTTCGTGTACAAGGCCCGATCTCACATATTGAAGTTCCGGACCCGACGCCATTTATATGGCGGAGTTAAATATTGGTCCATCGCATCCGGTTGTCAATCACAATTGGAGTTTTTCGTTTGGTCGCGTGTTTTGTTATAACGCAGACCCGAAGGCTTTATTATATCGCAGTTATATGCGCCATCGCATCCGACTTGCAATCGCAATCAGAACTATCATGTGGTGCATTTGTTTTGTTTAGCTGCGGACCCGATGGTTGTTATACATTGGATTTAAATGGTTTGATCGCGTGTTCAAAGTGCTTTTGTAAAGTGGGGTCCGCATAATATTTTTTTTAAGTAGACTTTAGTTTAAGTCTTTTATATAGTTTTGTAATGTTTTTTAATATATGCACGGCATATAAAAACAAAAGGCTCGAGAGCCTGTATAGTATTGTTTTTCTTTTTTTTGCACAGCAGTGCAGAGAAGAAAAAAAAAAACACATCAGCGTTGTTTTATGAGACACAGTTTATTTTGTGAGTGACAGAGAAGTCTTAGGTGTGCACTGTGTGTTAGTAGCAATCACTATTTTTGTTATCCCTCTGTTAGAGGAAGTATCTGTAACTGTTTTTGAAGAAATAGAAGTTTGTTTTTTTCCAGAGTTGAAACTCTATCTCGTGTCAAGGAAATTTAATATTTTCTCTATGTTGAAGAGGACAGTTTTATTCTCCATTTGTTGTTCTGGAATTTTCAATATTCCAACATGGTATCAGAGCTATTTTAGGCTCTTTAAAGGTTTCAAAGAAGCTGAAGAATAAGAAGACTTGTTGCAGTGTTTTCTCCAGCAGTGTGAAAGCTCAACAGGAGTCAAAAGTTCAGGCATTTCTCAAAAGAAAACAGAGTTGTTATTTTGTTTAAAAGAGTTTGTTCTGTCAGAGAAGGAAATATAATTTGCTTAAGTTCTGAGTTTAGTTTAAAAACAATGGCTGGACCAAACACTGGTATGAATATTGGAAATGTTTAGCTTCCACAATTTAATGGAAAGAATTATGATTATTGGGCCATTACCATGAGAGCCCTGTTTGTCTCACAAGACTTATGGGAATTTGTAGAAGATGGTTTTGTTGAACCAACTAATGAGCGGGCTTTTAATGCCTTAACTCAAGCAAAGAAAGATATATTGAAGAGAAATAGAAAGAAGGACTCTAAAGCCATCTATTATTTGTATCAAGCAGTAAATGAGAGTGTGTTTCCAAGGATAGCAACAGTTAAGAAATCCAAGGATGCATGGGAAACTCTGAAAGTAGCCTATCAAGGTATGGAAAAAGTGAAGACAACAAAACTTCAGTTGCTGAGGAAAGATTTTGAAACTCTTTGCATGAAAGAGTCAGATAATGTAGACACATTTTTTACACATGTGATTGGGATTGTAAATCAGATAAGGTCCCATGGAGAGACTCTTGAAGAAAGAAGGATTGTGGAGAAACTTTTGAGGAGCTTACCCTCAAAGTTTGATGTTATAGTCACCACCATAGAAGAAACCAAAGATCTCTAAAATTTCACGGTAGATGAACTTCATGCCTCACTGATAACTCATGAACATAGATTGAGCAGAGATGAAAACTCATCTCTAGAGCACACCTTCAAGACCCAGATGCCTTCAAGAAGAGGAAGAGGTCGAGGCAAAGGAAGAGGAAGAGGCAAAAGCCAAAACAGAGGTGGAAGGGACAGTCCTTCACATTCACATGGAAGGAGCAACAGTCAAAATCAGAGCCACGACCAATGCAACAACCAACAAGGTGGACACCAACACCAACATGCACATGGACAAAGGTATGACAAATCCAATGTTCAATGTCATTATTGCAAGAAATATGGGCACTATGTCAATGAATGTAGAAAGAAGCAAAATGACATGAAAAATAGGCAGAATGCTAATATAGAAAAAAAAAAGAACCCAAGTAATGTGATGTTAACATGTAATGTAGCACAAGATAGAGAAGATGATGTTTGGTTCTTAGATTCAGGATGTAGTAATCACATGACTGGAAATAAAGCAATGTTTGCCAATCTAGATGAAGAGGTTAAATCAGAAGTAACCACAAGGACTGATACTAAGATTTCTGTCAAAGGAAAAGGCAGAGTTAGTATTCGAGCAAGAAATGGCGAGCAAAAATTTGTTCCAGATGTGTATTACGTTCCAGGTTTGAAGTGTAATATTTTGAGCATTGGGCAGCTCATAAACAAAGGTTACAATTTAATTTTCAAGGATGATGTGTGCACAATAAAAGATATACCTCCAAGCAAGAAAATCATTGCTGAAATACATATGACCAACAATAGAATGTTTCCGCTCAAGCTCAACACTGACTTGAAAGGAAAAGGAAAGAGCATAGCAGCTGTAACACAAGAAGCCTTTCAGAAGGAAGCAAAAGATGAAAATTGGTTATGGCACCTGAGATTTGGACATTTCAATTTCAGAGGATTAAATTTGTTGCACAGAAAAGGAATGGTAAGAGGTTTACCATTGATTGAGAAGCCTGACAGCCTATGTGAAGGCTGCATCTTGGGAAAGCAACACAGAGAAAAGTTTCCATCAAGAAAAAGCATAAGGGCGAAAGCACCCTTAGAGATCATTCAATCAGATTTATGTGGGCCGATGCAAACAGCATCAGTTTCAGACATCAACTACATGCTGACCTTCATAGATGATTTCACAAGAAAAGTGTGGGTTTATTTTCTGAAATATAAGAGTTAAGTTTTTCAGAAATTCTGTTATTTTAAAGCTCTTGTAGAGAAACAGAGCGGGCTGCACATTAAAGTTCTCAGAATTGATAAAGGAGGAGAATATATATCAAAGGAATTTCTGCGTTTTTGCAAAGAGAACGGCATACACAAGTAGTTTACCACAAGGTACACATCACAACATAATGGAATTGCTGAAAGGAAGAATCGAACCATAATGGAAATGGTGAGAAGCATGCTAAAGGCAAAACACTTGCCGAATGAGTATTGGGCAGAAGCAGCAAACTGTTCTATGTATATTTTGAATAGATGCCCTACAAAAGCTGTGATGAACAAAGTTCTAGAAGAAGCGTGGAGTGGCAGAAAACAGGGAGTCACCCACATGAGAGTTTTTGGATGTGTGGCATATGCACACATTCCTAACAAGTTGAGAAAGAAGTTGGATAGCAAAGGGGAGAAGTGCATCTTTCTTGGATATTGTGAAGATTCCAAAGGATACAAATTGTATAACCCATCAACAAAGAAGTTTGTAATAAGCATATATGTGCAGTTTATTGAAGAGGAAGCATGGGATGGAAGCATTGAGAAAACAGTTAATGTTAAAAGTTGTTTATCTCATGATGAAGATGAGAAAGATGTGATTGAAATTAACAACTCATCGGTAGCACAACCTCCACCAACACAAGGACAGCAAGGGACACCTCAAGCAGCAGCAAGAACACCCTTGAGAAGAATTGGGAGTGCATCTCCAAGAACACCACACGGAGCATATTCAAGTGCTTCATCAAGCACGACTACACCAGATGAAAGAGGAACAAAGTTCGGAAGTCTTAATGAAATTTATGCGCAGGAAGCAACAAATGAAGGTATGAATTCCCTATTTTCTTTGTATTGTCAAGTTGATGATCCTATTCATTTTGAATATGCTATTAAAGATAGAAAATGGATAGAAGCTATGGATGATGAAATTAATGCCATAGAAAAGAGCAAAACATGGGAGTTGGTTGATCTCCCAGAAGGTAAAGAAGTCATTGGAGTTAAATGGGTCTATAAGACCAAAAGTAATGCTGAAGCTAAAATAGAAAGACACAAGGCCAGACTTGTTGTCAAGGGATACAAGCAGAAGCATGGGATAGATTATGAAGAAACTTTTGCACCAGTTGCAAGAATGGAGACAGTAAGAGCAGTGCTATCAATAGCAGCACAAAACAAATAGAAACTACACCAGATGGATGTAAAATCCACATTTTTAAATGGTGTGTTAATGGAAGAGGTATATGTGGAACAACCTCTAGGCTATGAGAAGAAAGGCCAAGAACACAAAGTCTGCAACTTGAATAAAACTCTTTATGGGCTGAAGCAAGCACCAAGAGCATGGTACAGTAGGATAGACTCCTATCTACTAAAAAATGGATTTGAAAAGTGTGAGGGAGAACCCACTCTCTACATCAAAGAAAAGGATGGTAAAATTCTCATTGTTGTTTTATATGTTGATGATCTAATATTCACAGGTAATGATGATTACCTTATTGAAAATTTTAAAACAGTCATGAAAGAAGAATTTGAAATGACTGACATGGGTTTGTTGAGATACTTCTTAGGAATAGAAGTAGAACAAGATTAAAATGAGATTTTTATCTCACAGGCAAAATATGTTAATGAAGTTCTTGAAAGATTTAATATGCAGGAGTGCAAAGCTGCAATTACTCCCACAGTAATGGGATTGAAGTTGAGTAAAGATGACAACAACAAGGATTTTGATCCAAGTTTGTATAAAAGCATAGTTGGCAGCCTCATGTATTTGACTGCAACTAGGCCGGATATTATGCATGGTGTTAGTTTGATTTCCAAATTTATGGAGAAGCCAAAAGAAGCACATTGGCAGGTAGCAAAGAGAATTCTGAGGTATGTTAAAGGAACTAAAAGATTTGGTATTTTATATACTGCTTCAGAAGATTCAGAGTTAGTTGGATACACTGACAGTGATTGGGCTAGAAGTGTAGATGATCGGAAGAGCACTTCCGGTTATGTTTTTCCTATGGGTTCAGGAGCCATTTCATGGGCTTCTAAAAAACAGCCGATTGTAGCATTATCTACAGCAGAGGCATAGTATGTGGCAACTACAGCAGCGATGTGTCAAGCAATTTGGATGAGAAGGATGTTGAGAAGTTTATGCCAAGAACAAGTAAAAGGGACAATGATTTATTGTGACAATAGCTCAGCTATTGCATTGTCAAAGAATTCAGTGTTTCATAAGAGAACAAAACACATAGATACAAAGTTTCACTATATCAGAGAATTGGTGAACAATGGAGAAATTGTTTTACAGCATTGTAAAACAGAGGAGCAATATGCAAATATTTTGACAAAGCCATTGGGGCAGAAGACATTTGAATTTTTAAGAAAATGCTTGAGTATGACAGATAAGCCAGCAGCGGACTTGAAGGGGGAGTGTTGAAAATATTAAAGTCACCTGCTAGCCTTTAAGCAGGAATAAAAAGAGTACAGAGGCAGCGCAATAGAGTTTGCGTGTATAGAAATACGCATTCAAAGAAGAATGGGAAACTGTAAGGATGAATTAAAATGTTGCTGGGGCGCAGCCACAAATTGTAGAGGAGAATTAATTGGTGATGGGCGTAGCCGTTTGTTCTAGAGGAATAAAGACTTTCGTAGTTTGAAACTACGGAAGAGCAGAGTTTAATTAACAATAGTCATTTCGGGTTTTTCAGTCCTCAACAACCAGAATGAAGAAATTTGTTTAAATCATCGGAAGTTCTTTAATTTTTGAAAAGGAGGGACAAGTGGTCCTCACCACTTATCCGCTAATCGTAATCGCAAGTTTTTTTAACAGTGTCTTGTTGATATGAAGTCTTGCGATGCGATGCGATCACAGTCGTAATCACAAATCACAATACATATATTACATAGTTCAAATGTCTTGTAGATATGGCAGAGTTCCGCAAGCGGAACGGTTGTATATAATACAAACAAAACTTATATTAAAATCTCCCTCCACCATCAGCCGAGGCCCGTGGATCCACAGACCACACGGCGATATATTATATGATCGCAGGTTTCAAATCGCAAGTCTTCAATCGGCAGGTTTTTGTTGTATGCCCTGATCACTTAACCAAAGGGCAGACCCAATGGCATTATGCGATGGAGTTTATTTGTTCCATCACGTCCGTTTTTGAATCGCAGTCGGAGCCTTTCGTGTACAAGGCCCGATCGCACATATTGAAGTTCCGGACCCGACGCCATTTATATGGCAGAGTTAAATCTTGGTCCATCGCATCCGGTTGTCAATCGCAATCAGAGTTTTTTGTTTGGTCGCGTGTTTTGTTATAACGCGGACCCGACAGCTTTATTATATTGCATTTATATGCGCCATCGCATCCAACTTGCAATCGTAATCGGAACTATCATGTGGTGCATTTGTTTTGTTTAGCCGCGGACCCGATGGTTGTTATACATTGGATTTAAATGGTTTGATCGCGCGTTCAAAGCGCTTTTGTAAAGTGGGGTCCGCATGATATTTGTTTTAAGTAGACTTTAGTTTAAGTCTTTTATATAGTTTTGTAATGTTTTTTAATATATGGGCGGCATATAAAACAAAAGGCCCGAGAGCCTGTATAGTATTGTTTTTCTTTGTTTTGCACAACAATGCAGAGAAGAAGAAAAAAAAACACAGCAGCGTTGTTTTATGAGACACAGTTTATTTTGTGAGTGACAGAGAAGTCTTAGATGTGCACTGTGTGTTAATAGCAGTGACTATTTTTGTTATCCCTCTGTTAGAGGAAGTATCTGTAACTGTTTTTGAAGAAATAGAAATTTGTTTTTTTCTAAAGTTGTTACTCTGTCTCCTGTCAAGAAATTTTAATATTTTCTCTGTATTGAAGAGGAGAGTTTTATTCTCCATTTGTTGTTCTGGAATTTTCAACTTTTTTTTTCGAACTCCTAAGCTCTTCTATACAAGTAATAGCTGTCATAACTCTTTCTCTATTACTTTAATCAACCTGTCAATAACAACGCCTATCAATCCCGAGATAAATCCAGGATCTCCCATATCTAATTCTCAATGATCTAATCCAGCTGCTACTGCAATAAGTTATCTGCTGATCAAAATGAAATAGGTATTGCTGAATCTGAAGCAGGCGGACGTGAATATAAATCTATATGTAAAGTAATGCACAAACCTGACTCAACTGTGATGAGCACTTTTGTGGAAGGAATTTTTTCTTTGCAAAGTCCTGGACAAACTTGATAACCCCGATGAGAATTTTTGTGGAAAGGAATTTTATATTTTATATCTATGGGGATAAGAGTATCAGAGACGCTGGTGCCTCGTTATCGTTTAGGTAGTGGTTTCAAACTGCCCGTGAATTTTGTTTAAAGTTCTTGTGTTTATCTTTTCTGAATTTTGTTTAAAGTTCTTGGGTTTATCTTTTCTAAATTTCGTGGGTAAATTATTTAATAGTATAAAATATGAAAAAAATAATAATCATTCAGATAGGCGTTACCTATGCAGATTAATCATTTTCATTTTTTTTATTTTACTTTATGATGTTGAGTATTATGGAAATTTAAATATTCATAATTTTGGATTTTTAAATTTACATTTATTTTTTAATATTTATCTTATATAAATATGAAATTAATTATGTAAATTATTAAATATAAATCACATAATGTGGATATATTTTAATTTATGTTATTAATTTTAAAAGGTTCAAATATATAATATTTATAAAATACTTCTATTTAAATAATATATGTTTTTTTGAGAATTTGGTTATGCAATATAGTAATATTGTGATTTATTATTATTTAAAAAATATTTTTAAATTCCATGAATTAAAATCACTCTTAAATTTTACATCATTCGCCATTCAAAACTAACAATTGTTATAGACAAAGACAAGTAACAACTAAATGTTTAAGAGTTAAATGAACACATCATTAACCATTCAAAACTGACAATTATTATAGACAAAAACAAGTAACAACTAAATATCCAAGAGTTGAATTAACGGATAGAGACAAGTAACAAAACAAGTGCTACATAGTAGCTATTACTTGCCACTTAATTTAAATATGGAAATGTTGCAATTTGATAAATAAATGATGGAATTTTGAATATATATATATATATATATATATATATATATATATATATATATATTGGTTTTATAAAATATTGTGATTATAAAATATTTCTTAAATTTAAATTATTAAGTTATTTCTAAATTATTAATTTGTTTATGTTCATCTTTTATTATCTAATTTCACTGTGACATTTTGTTAAACATGGAAATTGTATTAATAGGATTTTACATGGTTCTTTAAATTTGATTTAAAATAATATTAATACAATTTGAATATTAATAAGTAGTAGTATTTGATAAAATGTTAAATTTTAATTATTAATAATATTTGATTTTGTATATAATTAAAGTTAAATTTTAATTAATAATATTTGATTATATATATAAAATAAAAGTTATATGGCACTAAAAAATAATATGTTATTTAGCTATATTTACTTGGCAAGTTGAAAGGGCAAGAAAGACAATACCAATACGATTAATGGTAGGATTAAAGAACCAAGCCTATTGTACTCTGTATATAATTGCATTTTTACAATAACAAGTTATAAAAATAATAATATAAAGTGAACTAAATATTATGTATCAAATTTTTCGGTGAAAATCTTTCCAATATCATACCATATTAAAAATAAAATAATATAAATTATAATTTAAAAAAATAATGAACATATAATTTAATTTAAAATACTATATATATATATATATATATATATATATATATATATATATAACTTGAATTATAATGATTAAGCAATTAAAATTGCATCTTAAATTCTTATCTTAATGATCATTATAACATATAATAATTATATTTAATAATAAAAATTAATATCTTTTATATTAAAAATATATATGTAATGTAAATGTCATTAAAAGTAAATATATTATAATAAACTTTATGGGTTGAGAGGTGATAATTTTATTAAAATCTCTAAGAACCAAGAAAAGAACTTACTTACTGTATAGGTCTTTGAAAACATGCTAATCTAACATGATTGTATCCACGGTCTAATATTATGATTGTACGCATGAAGGTCAATATTAATATTTAAATATTATGTCCCTTACTATTTAATACCAAAATAAAATATTTGTTAAACGCTTGGAGCTCACCTAGACTTATCCTTTCAAAGTTTATAATGTTCTTGAACACGATAAATAATAAGTAATTTGAAAGTTCCTTTTTTAACTCCCCTTTTTAAGAGTTTATAATTTTCTCGTAGACGATAGACAAGAACTAATTTGAAAAATCCCTTTAAGGTAATTTGAATTTCTATTTGTTTTCTGAAGGCTTCAAGTTTGGTAGTAGTAATGGGGCTTTAGAAATTGCCACGTGGCTTAAGGTACATGCGGTTAGACGTCATCACTCTTTGAAACTAAGTCAAAAAATTGTGAACTTCTGAAATAATTAGGGACGTAACGTACCGTAAATGTGGCCAGAGATATTACCTGCTGTTAACGCTGATTCATAGTTCCGTACTTCTGGTCTCTTCCAACTCTACGAGGTTTCCATATTTCCATTGCTACGACAGTCCGTCGACTTTATCCCATATTTCCATAGCTTTGATCTGATGTTATTATGGATGCGCGGCGCGCTTCTCTATCTTTTCAATCTCTGAACTACCATTTGATATCACATGGTTATCTTTATGAGGTGAGACACTTGTAGGGCTGATCTTTGTATCTTTGACATTTGAATATTTTTTTATTTTCTGAAAGATGTGAATCCCAATGCAGTTTATGATAAGAAGTGGAAACTATCCACCAATCAAATGCAAAATTAAACAAATATTAAAACTTAAGTATAGTCAAACTATACAAAAATTCAAGACATGTAAAACTTAATGCATAATAGCTGCAGAGCAGGTATAATAATATTAATATAAAACCAAACAGCAAAAAGAGTGAGGTAGCAGCATGGTCTTTATCTTTACAAACGGTTGTGACTCATTGCCATTTAATTACGATGAAAATAATTGCGAAAATAGAATGAGCTATTAAAATGGATAGATTCAGAAGCAGTGGAAGTAAGAGTAAAATAAAACTCGCAAAAGAAAAGAGAAACATATTTTTAACAACAGCCCGTATTGAATAAGAAAACTAAATACAGTGATACGAACTTTTGAAGACCACTTTAGATTGATTGATTGATTCAGACGATTTGATATGGTATGTGCCAGTTAATTAAGTAAAAGTAGATATATTCCATGCCAACTTATTAAGTAAACGTAGATTTATTCCATGCCAGTGATTTAAGTAAAAGTAAAGAAGAATAAAGTTGGAGAATAAAAATTAAGAAAGATAAATGAATATATTATAAAATAGTTAGTTGTTAATATTTCAAACACAAATATTAAGTTATATAATGTAATGGTTAATAAATATTCAGAGAAATTAACTCATAAGAGATATCAAGATTTTAATTTTATTATTACATTTTATAATTATATTGAACGTGTTTTTTTTTAAATGAGTGAGATAAGGGATTGTTTAAATTTTTCATTTTTATTTGATATTTGTATGTCGTTTTGATATGAGTTAACTTTAATTTAAGGAAAAAAAAAATTACATATCTTATTGTAAAATGGACTATTTTGCTAAATAAAATTTGCTTATATATAAATGAATGTTATAAATAATAATGAAGAACTTATCACGGAAGAACATATTAGAAATGGAATAATCTCAAATACCTAGGAAATTGGTGGGCTGGGAGCCACATGGCACGAATGCTAACTAACAAAACTCTGTAATACACTATATCCTTTAATAAACATTTCACCGCCTCATTGATGAAGGCATAAGTTACATAGAGAAATAAGTGCATATGTATATATGCTTATGCAGAAAGAAAAATACATATATGCATTTGCATTTATGAGCTAAATAACACATAAGATATGAATACCAATCAACATACACAGATACAGACATTGAGCTAAAAGTGAAACAGAAACAATGAAATATAAGAAAAAATCAACCCCAAATTCATAAATGCAATAGTTGGATATTTCTCGGTTTTAATATTGTGCTGATGAAGATTAAAGCACCCATAGTTATGAATTCTTATTAATTATTAGGTTGATGGTAAGGATTTAACCTCCATGAAATATTCTAGAACTTTCATAGTAGTATATCCAAATCAATGATTAAGATTTATCTCCAAAGTAGTTATGTCTTTTTTATCCTTTTAATTAAATTAATTAATTAAAAAATAAATAAGTTATGGTTTTTTGGGCATGTAGCATTGATAAGTCATAGTAATTGTTGGAATATGTAATAATATTGCGCTGATGAAGATCAAGACACCCATAGTGATGAATTCTTATCAATAATTATTAGGTTGATGGTAGGATTTAACCTCCATGAAATATTCTAGAACTTTCATAGTAGTATACCCAAATCAATGATTGAGATTTATCTCCAAAGTAGCTATGTCTTTTTTATCCTTTTAATTAAATTAATTAATTAAAAAAGAAATAAGTTATAGTTTTTTGGGCATGTAGCATTGATAATTCATAGTAATTGTTGGAATATGTAATTCCTACTTGTCTTAGGTTGTGACTTTCTATGTATAGAGTCTATTCCTATTCCGTAGGAGTTAGCTAAATCTAGGTTCCTTGTTTGGTGTGTGGTTGAGATATTCTCTCAACCACATTATTGTGCATCCAAGATAGTTTTCCTATCTAGAGACTATACTTCATGTATATATATATATATATATATATATATATATATATATATATATATATATATATGAGTGTTATCTCTTTGATTAAAAATATAGTGTGTATCTCAATTTTCATCTTGCACACGAAGCCACATACGGGCTCGGACCCTCGGCCCCTCCAGGTGCGTGGTGGAACATTATATCTGTATTTTTTTAGTTTTTTGGTTGTCCACTAGTTTGGGCGAAAGTGTATTGGAGGGACAAAGTTGGCGCTGGTCTAGATATCTCCCTACGCGTATTGGCATTGCGATTAGGGTTTATGATTTCATTATGGTGGAGACTATAAGTGTTCGCGGGTGGAGGCAACACGAACTTCTGCGAGAGGTTGTTCGTAGTTGTTCGTTGTGGATAACTGGTCACGTGAAGGAGGGTTGGCCAACGTTCCTGGTCGAATGCCTGCTTGGAGCCATGATAGGGGGGAGGTTTGAGATTTTCTGTTAACTCTGATCCCTGTTGTCTTGGGAGATGCTGCTGCCCTCTTGATTTGGTCACCTACTGTGATGATCACTACAACTGCGAGGTCCCAATATGTGACCTTGACGAAGAGAATTGCTTCAAGAGTATGAGGGATCCATTTGTAGAGGTCGTCAAGCGTGTTTTAAAGTCATGTCATCCCCGTTAATTTAAAGGAGATCCACATCTACGTGCTTGGATGTAGAGTTTGACAGGATTGGGGGCTACTTGTAACGTGATGTGAGTAGATCGATTGGTGGATCTGCATGGTAGGCCTCTGGTGGATCGCTTTCGCCATGGTGGTGTACTGTGGAAATTAATAAGGTCGATACGGGAAGTGGTTCAGATTTCCCTGTGCACTCACGACCTTGAAAGCTTGCAAAAGATCTCTAGGCTTCGACAAGATGTAGAAGGAATAATGCATGCAAGTTGTTACTTCGTTTGTTGATCAAATTAACAATTCGTTATATGAGTGGTCACGAATTTGATCCAGCTTTCGATGTTTCAGAAGGAGAGCTTGAAGGAGAGTCTTATATGCTCTGTGGCAGCTCGCAGCGTGAGGAAACGATTGGATTGACCTACCCACAACATCGAAAGTTTTTTGAGCTTCTCGATCTATGTTAACGAGCATGAAGGCGTGACCGAAGCTTGGGATGAGGAGAGCCAGCGTGGCTCAACGAAAGCGTAGTTGACTCGATTTGGAAATCCGATTGCTTCAGATGTTGGAGGGAAATTGTATGTGATCTAGGAGATTTGTTGCGGCGTTTATTGCTTGGTTCTCAGTGTTTGCGGGTTAGATCCATCTACGAGATCTGTTGTAACAGCAGATAAATTATGCATCAAGTAGTTCAGAAATCGGTGGAGGCTTTGAATTTCCATAAGAAATTTCATAATTGATGGCTTTCATATTTTTTTTTCTCGGTAGAAATTGGAAAGATCAAACTAGTGTTTTTTGTTTCTATTATTCTTGTGGAAATGAAGTTGAGCAAAGAGATCGCAGTGTAGGCGATGAAACTCTAGTTCTATCAGAAGTCCTGGATAGTGATGTTAGTCATCAGTATTTTTCACCTATTGATGATGACTAGTTTCCTAAGCTGATTTTTCTAGAAACTGATCTCCAACCGTCTAACTGGCTATCTAGAAAACACCCCAAAACAATTTTTGTCCTCCTACCCCTTCCGACACTTATGATGAGAAAAAACGTATTTGTCAAGTCCTATCTCGTTCAAGAAATACTATCCATAGTTGCCTTAGGCCGGAAGATTATCCGCCGTCTTTCACCCTTATTCAAATCGCAAAATATCCAACTATTGAAAAAAGTGTCTGCAACCCTATCCCTGGTTATCTATCATTTGGAAATTTAATCATACCCAAGAACACTCAGAACATGTCAAGATTGCTCCCTAAGTTAGATAATGGTGTTTTAGGGGAATCCTTTCCTCGGGCAAAAACATCCCGAGCCAAAAAGCCTTTGTTCAGCACCACATCTCAAATTTCGAATTAGTTCCTAATCTGCAAAAACAAATCTTGATCCATCCATAGGTCGTGCCACTAAGAGGTCATTCTGTCTCAGTCTAGAAGAAGTTCAACAAAGATCCAAAATAGAATAAGATAAGTATGTTCACTGTCTAAAAGAACATGCTTAGGTAAGGAAAAATATCCATAAGACACCAAGGAAGCTCTCTAGAGTTCAAATTCATATGTTTTTACATCTCTGCAAGGGTGCGATTGCAATAATGATCAATGTGAAAAAGAGCAAAGGGACAAAGTCAAAAGGATCCTGCATGCTGAATTAGCTTTCCCTCGATAAAACAAGTGAAATATAGCAAATGAAGGGCTGCTAATGGGTGTAGTCTGAAAGCCAAAGTTGCCTGAAAACAAAGAGCAGCCTCAAAGTCATATGAATACATAAGGTTGATGTTATGCTGACCAACAGTCTTTTCAGAATCTCCTCCGAAAGGAAATCCAACCTGCCTCTGCAAACACAGTCAAGGGAAGTCAGTCAACTATGTCTAGAAAGAAAATATTCTACATATACAAGTCAGATGGTTTATGTTCTAGGAATTCACAGGGATAGTTTAAACAGAATACCTATCTCATAACTTATATCATAAATCAAATTGTTTCCTATTTGACATAATACCAAGCAGAGACACATGGTCTGCATAAAGGTAATAGATTTTTGAAATAGATGAAATAACACATCTACAATAAGAACCTCCTCCTTTAAAAGAGAAGATGGTTTAAAGCACAGTGATAACCTCCTTCATTTAAAAGAAGAGGGTTAATATGTTTTAAGTGACTTCAGAAATTATAGGCCACCTCTTTGCCAGGAATGAAACAAAAGATGAATCAGTAGTGTTTCCAGTGGTGTTTGAGTGATTTCTCTGTTTGAAAGATAGGGTTCAAAATCAGTGGTGATTCAATAAGGTTTCATAGGTTGAAAAACCTATTTCATATCATAAGCAAAATATAGCTGCTGGTATTTAAGGACTCTGACCCTGTATTTCTGACAACCTCATTCAAAGGATAAATCGCAGGTTGCAATATTGACTAAACAAACCTCTTATGGATGATAAAAATTTACAAACCTGAAGCTCAGGTTCTAATCTTATCTACAAAATGGTATAAGGGATAGTCCACCTAGATAACTGATGAGAAAAGGGCATTTTAGCTTTTGGATAAATTCATTATGTTATCAAAGCTAAGCTCCCTCCAAGTTATGAATGAAAGGCAAACCTTAAGAAACCACCCTTTTTAGATCATTCAAAAAAAGCAGAGGTCTTACTGTTAAGATAGATATATTTGCATTATTTGAAGGCCCTTTTCATTTAAAAATTGGGGACACAACCATGTTTTCACATAAGCATAGGTGGTCACAATTGCAAGGTTTTTCTTTCAGTTCAAATAAAGGTTATACACAGTCAAAAAGAAAACATTCAAATAAGGTGCCTGACAGTATTGACAAACTTCAAAAATGGTTTTCTTCACAAAAGGGCATAAATTCAGCTCCCCAAGGAGTTACACAGTAAAACAGTTCACGCAAAAGGCAAAAAGGTTAGAAAACACTTGAGCATAAATTCAAGTCTCCTCTTCAAAAAACACAAAGTGACAACGTTAAAAAGTTTTCAAAATTCAAAAGAGGGGAAAATACTTTGTTTTCTTTAAAAAAAAACATTATAAAGTCCGAAAGGCATGAACCAAACATGTATTATCATTTTCTCACCAAAGGAAAGAAGCAATTTGGAGCGGTTGTGAAGAAAGTTTGAGTTCAAGGTCAGCGCGGCACGCTTGTTTCAACGTGCGGCGCGCCTAAAAGGCAGAGACAGTGCATTTTATTAAGGAGCATGGTGCGCCTCTAGCGATGTGCGGTGCGCCTGTGCTGGGTGCCCAAGGTCGACTCGACAGGTCACCTGCGTGGCACATTCTCCATTCAACGCCCGCCCGATCAACCAGGTCTGAACGTGCTTCTTTCACGCTGCACCAACACTCAAAAGGCCTCAAAAACTCGTTGTTTAAGGTATTTCTCGCCTCCTAGCCAAAATTTTGAATTCGAGGGAGACTCCAATAAATTTCAAAGATAAATAGTGGTTAGAAAGGGGGATAATTATGCTAATTTAAAAGGTTTGTTTGTGCTTTAAAGTATTAAAGAATGTGTGCAATCTCCACAAACACAAAACAGAGTTGGTAGAGGGTCTAATAACCAGCTTGAACGAGTATTTTAAACAGTGTTTTTCATAAACACCTTTTGCTTCAATTTTCCCAAAAGATCATTGATTTCAAAAGAACAGTGTTTTCCAAAGAGGATAGTGATTGGGAGGAAACATGTTAGCAGTTTGAAAGGATTTGTGTTAACCTTTAAAAAACAGAGATTGCAAAAAGGCAGTCAGGGTTGTTTTGAAGGTTTATCACTCGGTAACAAAGGGGATGCCTTTATGTTTTAGAAAAACAATGATCATCCAGCTTTCTAAGGGTAGTTTTATTCAAAAGTAGAACACAAAGGTTTTCAGTGGCATGGTCCTAGTGGCTTTAAATCAAGATTTTGAAAAAGTGATACCAAAGGAGACAAGTACGCAAATATGTTTTTTCAAGAACAACTACGTAAAAGAAGCCAATTAAGGGAGAAGAGTTCATATTGTCAAAATCAAACAGAGCTGGTTCATTTAAAAAAAACTTGTTGGCTAACTAAGGACAGACTTAGTTTTTCAAAAAGTAAAGGGTATTGGTTGGTGATTTATCTTCAGTGATCACTTAGACAGTTTGCCTTGGTGATTCAACAAAGGATCTCAGAAGAAAAATTCTTCCTACGCAAGATAGCAGGAGTGGTCCCCACAAAAGGTATGAGCCTTTTTCAACTCAAGAAGTGAATGAATCCCCTTCAGTGCTCTTTAACTTTCATGAAGTAGGACGCTTGGAATTTTGTCAAAAGGTTCAAGAAGTGAAAAGTCATATTCCTTTGAAACATTTATTTTCTTTAAGGCTGCAAGGGAAGCATGTTCATCTAGCAGGTTTAGACTTCATTTTAACCATTCCCAAGCTACCAAAATTCTATATATTCTGAGAAAATGGTTTAAGCAAACCAACCTAGATTCTAATCAATACAAACCTCTTCTTGGAAACCTTTCAGAGTACCTTGGAATGTGTCAGCTATTTTTCTCTTTTTCTTTACGTGTTTACTGTTGTATGTGCTCTCTATGAAATTGGTCATGAAGTATTTTCATGCGTAAGGGAGGTTTTCTGGTTTGCTTAATATATCGGCTGTTTCATGCATGCAGAAATCTCCAATACATCCTGCCACCCTCAAGGATGCATTGACAGATGGCTCAATTATTTCCAAAAGAAAGGCCTTCATGCCATAACAAAATTTTGCTTATTTTCAGCTTCCTTTATCAAGATCAGGTACCATCCTCATCAACTGAGAAAGGAATGTACTTTTATTCATTCCCATTTCCAATTGTCATCTCACTTCCTCCATCTCACTCATCATGCCCAGATCCTTCTTCCAGCAAATCCACTCCCAAGAAACAAAAAACTCCTATGATTGAAAGTGAAACAGAAAGGAGGAAAATTTACAGTGAAGAAGAGCAAAGTGAGAAAGGGCAAAACAGTGAAGAAGAGAAAAGCGAGAAATGGAAAAACAGTGAAGAAGAGCAATGTGAGAATGGGAAAAACAGTGAAGAAGAGAAAAGTGATAAAGGGAAAAACAGTGAAGAAGAGCAAAGTGTGAAATGGAAAAACAGTGAAGAGGAGCAAAATGAAGAAGATCAAAGTGAAAGGAGGCAAACAAGTGACGAGGAAGGACAAAATGAAGAATCCAAACATGACAGTGAGCATAAAGAAGGCAATGATGAAGAGCTGGAACAAATTGATGAAGAACACAATAGTCACAAAGAGGAAACTATTGGCAGCCCACACGGCAGTAGGCATGATGATGATAAGGCACAAAAATGGGCATGATACAAAGGCTCACTGTGGGTCCCGAAGAAAGCAAGGACAAAAGTGAACAAGGCAGCCCTCAAGAAGACATATACATAACCAGATACTACAGAGAGGGACAAGACGATCTTCAAAGGACATTTATGTAGATGAAAACAAGAAAGCCTCAAGCCAACAATTATGATGACAATCAACCTGCAAGCAAAGGATATCTGAAGAAGTCATCAAGAGAATAAAAGGGCCAAATCAGCTACCATGAGCATAGCAGTGATAAAGACCAACAAGGCAGACTTCAAAAGGAGGAAAACAGTGACAAAGATGATGATGGGAGAAGTAGGGTTAAAGACCAAATAGAACATGTGCTAGCTGCCTCTCCTAGGCAAGGGGCCATGCTCTCTTCTCCAAAGGTAACAAAGCCCTAAACTTCAAGAAAGAAAGTGACTCAAGTTGTAACTCCCAATGTTACTAGAGCACTCCGAAGTAAATGCAAGTTTCCCAATCAACCCATTGTTGAATTACCAAAGAAGAGGAGAACCAAGAAACCTATCAAAGGCAAAGAGAAGGAAAAAGGAGAAAGTAGCCATGAGAAGGAAAGATATTTTAATTGTCCAAATAGGTATAAAGATGATAGGGATAATGAAGCCACAATTTTCAAAACTATTTTAATGAACAAAGAGGCACAAATTCATGACCCAGAGTCAACTAGAGTGAGGTTTAAGCGCTATACATGTTCTACACACAAACAATGTGTTAATTTCATATAACAAAGCAGAGCTCCGGCTTTTAAGTACCAAAAGCAAAGCCTCCAAAGCACAAACTAAGCTTGATGAGATTATGGGTGAATTCAATGACACTGAAGAAGAAGAATAGCCAAGGAGGAAGAGGCCTAGGACTATGGGTCTCAAAAGGGCTTTGGAGAAACAAAAAGAAGAAGAGGCAGCCCTTTTCCGATATTTTCCTCTTACTTCTCTACTAACCTAAGAAATAGAAAATAATAGAGAAGCATGGCTTGAAAGGGAAAATAAACACTTGGAGGATAAGTTGGGAAAAGTTAATAGAGACTTAAACCTTCAAAGGAGAATGACCGGGCACTATAAAAAGCTAAATCAGTTTGCCCGAAGGAAATTGAAGGTTACATAAGAAAAGCTCAAGGTGGCCCGAAAGAGGCGCCCGGTACAAAAAATGAAGAAAGGCATATCAAGGCTTGAAATTTTGGCATCTGCTTCTCAGCATGCTTCTGAAAACCCATGAGGGTCATGCTCACAAAAATTGGGCATAATTCGACAAGTTTCTGTTTTTTGACATTTTTGGGCTTTTTGCATAAAATCATGGGCATCGCCATTTTAGTTTGAAGCATCCTCAAAGGTTGAAAGTGATATCATTGGATGCATTAATTTCAGGGGCATCTACTCAGAAAATTTTATATCAATTGAAAATGTTTTGGTCCCCAAAAATGTAAAAAAACAGTCACTTTTTCAACACTCTGCCTCGCATATCAGCAAAGGCTAATTTTTGGGTTTTTGCAAACAAGTCAGTTTTCACAGGATTTCGGTGATAAGTTTGAGAAAAAAAAAGTATTTTCAGAAACTGGACATCCAGGTATTTCCAAAGAGCCATCACGAGCCTCATTTTGACATCGCAAGGTCCTCCAAACGTTGCCCACAAGACAGGGAATTTTCTGCTAATATATTTCTGAATCATTTTTGTGAAAAATGCAGTTTTTTGTAGTGGCTTTTCCAAATGTGCGTTTAGCCTTTTTTGGCCATTGTCAGTTGGAAAAAGTCAATATAATTCCATTTTTTAGCATTTTTTATATATTTTCATAGATATTTTGTGCCTTGGGCTTTACAAAGCCTCAAGGACAAAATCAAATATTTTTGATGGGCCAATGAGCTTGCTAGTTGCACTAGGAGGTTCTCCTTCACATTGGCCTATATATTCCAAAGGATTTCATTGTAAACAAGGTTGAACTTGATGATATAGAGCAATATATGGTTATACAAGCTTGGAAGAAATACTTGTCTCATGCATTGGATAGTTTCTTGAATGTTTTGGATGATGAAAGAGGACTGTTGTTCGATTCCTTGACTTGGTAAAATGGTATAGTGTTCCTCTCTATTATGTTTCCTTAGTTTTCATACATATTTCCATGTTTTCTTGCTTGTTGTAGGTCAGTAAAGAACAGATTTGAGACATGCCCATGGAGGCACCTCAAGTTTCCTGATTTTACTACAGCTTCTATGTTTTTCTTCCTTCTTAGTCATATCAAAGAATTCTTAACTGCTCTTTGATCACTGAAGAACTTGTTTGCTTGTTTCATTTATGGTTGTTATGCATGCTAAGTATGATTCACGGTATGCCCTGCTTACTCATGGCTAGTCAAAGCTCCATCTCTAAAACCTTTCTTTGAGTGTTTGATTGTCTTAGTTGAACCAAAGAGTTCTTGTATCGATCTTGCCCTTTGCCTAAAACTCTGCAATCTTAGTTCAAAGTGCCCGATAGCTCAAAATACTATGCCCAGGAGTTCCCTCTTAGTAGCTTGAGTTATTTGTTTGTATTAATTGTTTTTCTCCAAAGTCTGATAGCGATTTTTCTAAAGTTAGAGAGTCATATATCTCTATGTATCACTTGAATGTTTATTTTTATGCATATATCAGTTTGAAGTTACATTTATCATGATTAATGGTTAGCCCTACCATATAAATGTCTGCTATTGAACTATTTATGTTTAAAAATCCTTTTTCCTTCACAAAACTTAATGTCCATCCCACTTCATTCCACCTAAAGATCCATTTTACCTTGAACAAATCAGCCCTTCAATATACCTTGTCCACCATCTGAGGCTTTCTTGACCTTTTCGACCCCATAGCCCAGTTTATCTAACAACAGTTTTATCTATTTAAAACTTTGATCAGTTCCTCCCTCAAAAAACCTAAAAATTAAACCAAAAACCACACTTAACAACTAGCCTAAAATTAGAAACATAAGAAGCAAAAAACTATACATCCCTTGCACAAATAGAGAGAGCCCTCTCTCAGTCCAAGAAGGCTAGGTCCTTGGGCTCCAAAGTTGGTTTGATGTTACCCTGTCATTTGGCTTGCCAACCTGCCAAATCACGGGACCCAACATAATGGCGATCACGGTGGGACCTTTTGAGTTAGTGAAAAACTAAGTATACCTTAGAACTTCAGAAATCTCTCAACCTAGAAGTATTATCAAAGAGTAGAATCTAGTTGTCTCACCATCCTAGCAAAATGATGACCCAACTATAGGACACTCTTACAAACTTTAGGGCTACATGAAACTTAGAAAACCCCAAAAAACATCCCTAGATTGGCTTTTTATCAGTATTGGTGGTGGACCATACACATATCTCTAAAAACAACTAAAAAAATCCACTTGGCGATTCCACTAGCCTCCAGTAGGCCTATTACTCCACTAGTCCTTATAAAATCTCCTGGGAATGCATCAAGCAATCCCAATCATGCTGATGGTGGACAACACAGTTCACAGTTTCCACCTGGTGACTCCACAACCTTCATTAGACCAAAAGACTCCACTGGTAGAGAACTTTAGACTTGTTGAAAAGACACAGTGTTCCTTTCTGATTAACAAATATGGATCCAAGGACACAAAGGAGATATGCTCCGATGAGCAGAGAACATATCCATGGATTCCCACACAGAATGCATAAAGATGTAAATTGGATAGAAAACCTACTTATCTTTCGAGATGAAAAGGTTGATGACCCATTGTTACATCTCATCAATTTTCATATACATGTATGGAGGTTAAATGTTGAATGGCATGAGGAATGCCTCATGAAAATGTTCATGGGGACATTAGAAGGAAAGGCAAGAGAATGGTATGAAGGCCTAGAACCTGGCATCTTGTTTTCTTTGAAGGATTTCCACAAAATATTTTATAAACACTATATAGAGCATTTTCCATCTCTATCATTAGCTAAAAATTGTTGCGATCAATCTGAAGACCTTATACAACACCTTGTGAACATTGATGAAAACTTAGGAAATTGGCATCCTGAGGTTTTTTTACAGGAGATCCATACATTTCTTACCCAAACTAACCATCAAGATGGCCAAGAAGAGTTGATTGAGGATGAAATCAAATCTGAGATTGAAGAAGAATCAAAACCTTTAGGTTCTCTACCCTTATGCTTTAAATCATTCTAGACTTTGAAAGAAAATTTTCATCCTAAAGATCTCTTAACAGTTATTCAGGAAACCCCTGCTCAAGTTAACCCTCACATAAATCAAGAAAAGATGGTTGAAGATGAGACAGAATCTAAAATAGAAGAAAAATCAAAACCTGTAGGATCTCTACCTTTATGCTTTTAGTCATTTGAGTTCATACGAGCAAATTGGCCTCCTGAAAATCTATCAGAAGCAACTCATGAATTACATGCTAACTATCCTCAACATCACAAAGAGTTGGTTGAAGATGAAAACAATCTAAAAATGAAAGAGAACCCACAGGATCTCTCTAAAGGCACAAGTGATGATTCATCATCTCTCATAGGTGAAGCCCAAAAAGACATTCATCCTCCAAATCATCTTTCCCAAGAGAAAGAGGATTATTGTAGTTATATCCAAAGAGAAATGAAAATGCCTCCCCTTTTAACTAAAGAGGAAATAGATAAACTTATAAACATGCAGAAAACCTCTAAAACTTCATATAACCAAAAATTTTCTGATCTTTCTCCTGTTAATCTTGCATACCATGAGTCAAAAAATAGATTTAAATCAGTTTGAAGATAAACAATCTAATAGTCTAATATGCATGGCTAGTGACATTAGTAATATTTATCTCTATGTTTGATGGAATGAGACACATCTGGTAGATATCCAAGCAGAAGCTAACCTTGTAGAGCCATCCGTAGTTGATTTGTGAGATAAAGTTCACTATCATCAGATTGAAAGCATCAATCAGCCAAGACAGGTCACCTATGACACTGATGAGGAGAGCCTTGAGAGTTTAGAAGTAACTGAAGAGTCTCTAACTCTTTGCTCTACTTCACTTCAGTCCACAAGAAATAACATTCACATGATTGGAAATCAGCAGTCTTTCAGCTTTGATGATGAGGTTGAGGAAGATGATGAGACTCTTGAGCAAGTTATCAATGAGAAGCCTTCTCCTGTAATGGTTGAGGAAATCATTTTGGACATGGAATCCTCCTTAACTCTAGATTTGCAGCCACCAAGTTCCATTGAGTCACAAATTGAAGATGAAGAAATAGAGGTTGATGAACACATGAGAGTTGTCACACAATCCTTTCAAGAAGACTCACTGCCAAAGTGTATCCCTACTCATCAACATGATGACCTTTCAGCTGTCAGAGCCATGTATTCACTTAATCGAACACATGCATCAGGAAAGAAAACTACACTGCAATATATGATGAGTCTGACATTTCAAGTGATCATGAGCAAGGGGAAGAGTTGCTTTACTAGGAGAGTCCTAGATATAGCCAAGTGGAAGAAAGAGTAGTCCTGAATGAAGCACATATATCCAATCCTCTAGATCAGGTATTATTCCAAGATCCATTTGTTGTTTTCCTTAAGAAATATGAAGGAGTAATGGGTTCCACCTAACAAGCCCATAAAAGAGTGAGAAAAATTTTAGGTACCATCGTTCAAAAAGCCTTAATTTCCTTTTCAAGATTTCAAAAGTCAAACTTATTCCTCATGGAATCTATCTACATTGATTGGCTTTGTTAAAAGAGAGTTCACCAAATGAATGTATGTTGTGTATAGTTTAGATTAGGATAGATAGATAGCTGTGAAAAATAAGCTCAGCCTTGTGAGCATCTTTTCAGTTATAGATTGTTTGAAGAAAAAGTGAAAAAGCAAAAAATACAAAAACAGTAAAAAGTAGAAAAAGAGGGCAGTTTCTAAAAGCAATGGTATAGCCCCATACCCAAAAAATAGTCATTTTGAAAGTGCGCAAGTCAATGAAGCTTATATATCAAATCATCTAGATCAGGTATTATTCCAAGGTCCATTTGTTGTTTTCCTTGAGAAATATGAAGGAGTAGTGTTTTCTACCATGAACAGTTTACTGCAAAGTATGAGAAAAAACGTAAGCACTACTGTTCGAAAACAAGTGAGGTGGAAGTGGCCTTTTTATTTCTTCAACATCATCAAAGAGCTGAACCAAGATCAACCATGCAATCATCTACTTGACTGGTTATATTGGAAATAAGAGTTCACCAAATAAATTTCTATCATATATAGGTTAGAGTAGAATAGATAGGCATGCAAAATAAGCTCAGCCCCATGAGCATATTTCTTTTATTTTTTTTTGAGAAAAATAGAAAACAAAAAAATAACAAGAAAAGTAGAAAAAGAGGGCAGATTCTAAAACAATGGTACAGCCCCATGTTCAAAAAATAGTCATTCTGAAAGCGTGCAAGTCTAAATGCCGCTACTGGTGCTCAAGGATGTCTTGTTCAGTTATCTAGCCTATTCATAACTGAACATGTTTTAAATTTATTTCTGATAAGTTAGTGAAAGAAAGGATAGTCAAATTATCTAAGCTTGACTTGTCAAAGAAGATAGATTAGGAAAATATACTAGTTCCACATGCTCAAAATAGAACCAAAGAGGAAAACAGGGATGAAAAACAAACTGTGTATCCTAGCCCTGATTTTTCTAAATTTCATTTTCATGCAAAATAATATTTGTGTGCAGCTTGTCTTTCATGCCAAAAGTACATGAAAAATCAGACCGTCTAATCCTGATTTGGTCATTTTTCAATTTCATGTTTTAGATTAGAGAATGAAATCTTGTCAAACAGCTTAATCTCGACAGTTGATCTAGCATAGGTAGAGAAGCAAAGGAGTTCATCAGTTTAATCTGAACTCCCGGTGGATATAAGTGTAGAATTAGAGAGTATCATTTTTCAAAAATATTCTGCCAAAGGGTTGCTTGTCTAAATGCACCCGAAAGAAGAAAAAATGTTAGGAAATGTATCTGGGTAGGTAGGAGATGTCTTTGATGCTAATCATGCTGTCAATTTTTAGAAATAGCATCAAGAAAGAAAGAAGTGTGCACCAATTGTTAAGGCACTGGTCTTCAAAAGCCAGAGATCTGAGATTTTGGACACCTCCTGGAAAGGAGCTGCCCTCCCCAAATGGAGCCACTGTTAGTCATCAGTATTTTTCACCTGTTGATGATGACTAGTTTCTTAAGCTAAGTTTTCTAGACGCTGATCTCCAAAATTTCAAATCTGTCATCTAGAAAACACCCCTAAACAATTTTTGTCCTCCTATCCCTTCTGGTCAGCCTATGATGAGAAAAAACCCATTTGTCAAGACCTATCTAGTTTCAGTCAAATAATCCTGTCCATAGTTGCCATAGTTGAAGGTTATCTGCTATCATTTACCCTTATTCCCTAAGTCATTCATTATCCAACTATTCATAAAATGTCTGCAACCCTATATCTAGTCATATGTCATTTATGGATCTAATCATACCCAAAGAAACACTCAGAATCTGTCAAGATCACCCCTAAGTTAGGTAGTGGTGCTTTAGGGAATCCCTTCCTTGGAAAAAACATCCTGAGCCAAAATCCTCTGTTCAGTACCAGCCAGCCCTGAATTAGCGCTTAATCTACAAAAAAAAATCTTGATACACCCATAGGTCGTGCCACTAAGAGGTCTTGTTGTCTCAGTCCGGAAGAAATTCTACAAAGATCCAGAAACAAAAGAAGATAAACATGTTCACAGTAAAAAAGAATATGCTTAAGATTGGGAAAAATATCCATAAGACACCAAAGGAGCTCTCCAAGGTTCAAAGTCATATTTTTTGCATCTCTGCAGGGTGCAAATTGAATGACAAATAGTATCTAGACAAGAGCAAAGAGACAAGTCCAAATAAGTCTCTCATGTTGAAGAAATTTGCCATCATCAAGCAGATGGAAAGCTGCAATGAAAAGAAATCAGGAGTACATGTTTCAAAAGCCAAAATGATATAATGTTGATCTAAAATGTTTCAGTGTCTCTTTTAGAAGCAGAGATGCACAAGTATTCCAGAAGACATCATCAAACTGAACATAAGAAGACAGCTACTTCTCATGTTGTCTTGAGCCTGGGATAAGAATACTAGTCAGAGAGAAAATGAAATAAACCTCTGCAAACACAATCAAGAAAGGTTAGTAAGTAAGGACTAGCAAGAAAATACTCTACAAATACAAGTCATGTGGCTCCTAGTTTAAAAGTTCACAAGGATATTCTGACAATAGGATACATATCTCAGAACATGCCTCTTATAGCATATTGTCAAATTTTTCACTTTATTACATATTGTGATATACCAAGCAGAGATATGTATTACAAAGAAAGATGACACAGTTTGAGAAATAGATGAAATAGCATGACTGTGTTAACCTCCTCTAAGCAAGAGCAGATGGTTTGGAAAAAATTATGTTAAACTCCTCCTTTAAAAGAGCATATGGTTGGGAACATAATAAGACCTCCTTCATTGAAAATTAGATGGTCAGAAGATCAGTATAACCTCCTTTATTAAAAGTAGATGGTTGGAAACAAGATGAGAAACTCTTTCATATAAGAAAGGCAGAGAGTTAAATTGTCAAAGTGATTTCTAGAATTGTCAATCACCTCCTTCCAAGAGATAGGTAAAGGATGCATAAGCAGTCTTTGATATGGTTTTTGAGAAACTTTCCTTTTGAAGGACATAGTTGACAAACAGTGACAAAACAATGAGGTTTCATAAATTAAAAATATATTTCACATCAAGCAAAAAGATGACTTTTCTGGTATTAAGAAAACGTTGTTTCCTCTGTTCGTAAAGACCTCCTTCAAACTATCATAAGGGTGAAACTTGGGCTAAAAAACCTTCATCAAAATAGCCAAAGAAAGAGAGAACTGGTTGGGGTTGACATTAGTTCTTGCATATGTATAGAAAAAGGACAGCAAAGATTAAGAATAAGTCATAATTGTCAGAAGTTACATTAATGTTTTCAGGGGTCATTTCCTTAATGAAAAGTAGTAAGAAAGATCTTATTTTAACGGAGGCCTCCTTACTTCAAAAATTCATGGATATGAGTGTTTTCAAAGGAGATGGCCATAGAACTATTTCTATGAGACTTTTTCAAATGATAGGTCTTGATGGTACTTTAAAAAGTAAGATAATATTGAAGGCAGTGATTGATGTTTTTATACAACAAAAAACCTTTTCAAAAGGCATCAAAACCCTTCCAAATTAGTTGCAAAGGTATTTGAGCTTTTTCGAATTTTAAGGGAGGGAAGAGCTGTTTAAAAGGGCCCATTAGCAATTTCAAAACCCAAAACGAACTTTCCTTAGCATGCTCACTGAAGAAGGAAGTGTTTTTCGGGCATTTTTCAAGGTTTTTAGAGCTTCAAATCTGTGCGGCACGCCTGTAACTATGCGCGGCACACCTGTAGCTATACGTGGTGCGCCTATGAGCACCCGAACAAAGGAGTTACACTAAGGCGCGACACGCCTATGCCTGCGGTCACCGGGCGCCCGAGACTCACCCGACACCTCCTCTGCGTGGCGCTTTCTCTGCAAACGGCCCACTCATCCACCAGTCTTCAAAAATATCCTTTGAATGCTGCTCCAACGATCAACAAGGTCCACAAACTCATTTTCAAGGTATTTCTTCGCTTCTTGGTCAAATTTGGATTTTAAAAAATGGTTTCCTTGCTGTGGGTTTTCAAAGGATTAGAAACAGAGTTTGTAAATGGTTTTTTAAAATCAATGGAAAGAAGTCATTTGAAGCATTGTTTCCAAGGTGGCTCCATGTTATCATAACCATAGAAAATAGGTTTTGTGAAAGGGTTCAATATTAGGTTGAAGGAGTATTTAGAAAAACAGTGTTTTCAACAAGTTCCTTTTGTTTCAAATATTGGAAAATATATCCGGATTGGAACCATAGAGAAACAGTGAAAAGAAAAGCGGTTTGATGTGGCAATTTGAAAGTCTTTTTTTCCTTTCTATGAATGGCTTAGATTATTCACAGTCTCTAAGAGAAAGCAGAGTCTAATTGGAGGTCTTCAAATCAGTTTAAAAGGGTGTCTTAACAGTGTTTGCAAAAGGCAGTTTGTTTACTAAAAACAAAGAGAGAAGCAGTGATTAGGAGATTGGGCCTTTGGTCGAAATCAAAGAAGTCCTTTTGGTGTGGGTATCATGGATTAACACAGTGATTGGGGAATAAGTTGTATCAGTTTTAAAAGAGTCTTGATTACCTTTCAAAAACAGTGATAATAAAGGGGCAGTTTTTGAAGGGAAGGGTTTTTGTGCCAAAACAAAAGGAGTTTCCTCTTCAAACAAAAACCACAAGAATATCTTGTTTAAACCCTTTGCTCAAACATAGTGGTAAAAAGTGATTTTGGTTCTCATTTGACAAATACTTGTTTGCCAGCATCAAAGAAACACAATGACTTACAAGGAGGAAAAGGTGTGGTGTTGGGAAAATATTTCATAGACCATTTGAATCAGCTTGTCTGGGTGAGCCAGTAAAGAGTATTTGAAGCAAAATTCCTCCCACACAAGATAGCAGAAGTGGTCCTCACAAAATATATGAACCTTTTTCAACCGAGGAAGTAAATGCCCATCCTTCGGTGCTTTTTAACTTTCATGAAGTAGGATGTTTGGAGTTTTGTCAAAGGGTTGAGGAGGTGAAAAGTTATCTTCCCTTGACATATCTACTTGCTTTAAGCTGCAAGGGAAACATGTTCATCTAGTAGGCTTAGACTTCAAGCTCTCTCCTAGATCTATTTCCAGAGCTACCAAAATTCCATATGTCGGAGAAAAATGGTTTAAGCAGAGCTACCTAGATTGAGATCAATATAAACCCTTCTTGAAACCAGAACATTGGGATGCATGCCCATATATGTTTCCTTTTTCACATTTTTTGACCAGCTATGCTCCCCTCATGAAGATAATCATGAAATATTTCACATGCGAAGGGAGGTTTTCCCAGGTTTATGCTTACCATATCAGGCTACTCATGCACTTCACGAGAACCCAATTGCTAAACCTACCCTTTTTCCTGTATAAAAGTATTGAAAATATGGCTTCTACAGTTCAAAAGAAGCCTTCCCCTTAGCAGCAAGCTTGTCTTTTCCATCATTCCCTTATCAAGATTGTTATTCTCCATCAAATTGAGAAAAAAGGAAATTTCTTGGGACACTTTCATTTCACATCCCGATTTCGCCACTACTTCTTCATCCCATGCATCTCCTTCACCATCCACTCATGATCTTTCTCCTTCTAGTAAACACACTCCTAAGAAGCAAAAATCTCCTATGATTGATCAAGAAGAAGAGCATAGTTATAAAGAACGAAACAATGAAGAGGATCAAAGTCAAAGGAAGAAAAGTGAAGAGGAGCAAAGTGAAGAAATGCACAGTGATGAAAAGCAGCATAGTGAGAAAGAGAAACACAGTGATGAAGAAGAGCATAGTGAGAAAGAACAACATAGTGAGGAAGAATAGCACAGTGATGAAGAAAAGCACATTAATAAAGAGCAAAACAGTGAAGAGGGGAATAATGAAGAAATCGAACAGTTTGATGAGGAACAAAGCATTCACAAAGAGGAAGATATTGGTAGCCCTCACAGTAGTAAGCATGATGAGGATGAATCACAAAACATTGAGGATACAGAGCCTAAAAGTCCTAAAGAAATCAGGGACAAAAGTGAACAAGGCAGTCCTCAAGAAGACATGCAAGGTGATAGTCAAGGCATTCATGAGGAGGGTCAAAACAGTCCTAAAAGGGACACTTTTGATGAAAAAAAGGAAAGCCCACTAGCCAAAAAGGATGATGATGGGAGTATCAAAGGCAAAGACCAAATAGAGCATGTGCTAGCTGCCTCTCCTAGGCAAGGGGCCATGTTTTCTCCTCCAAAGGTAACAAAGCCCCGAACATCAAGAAAGAAAGTGGCTCAAATTGTAACTCCAAATGTTACTAGTGCACTCCAAAGCAAAGGGAAGTTGCCCAAGAAATCAATTATTGAATTACCAAAGAGGAGGAGGACCAAGAAGGCCACCCAAATCAAGGGAAAAGAGGAGGAAAGTAACAATGAGAAAGAGAGGGATTTTGAGATAATTTAGATAAATAGTGATGACAGTGACAATGAGGCCAGAATCTTAAAGTCTCTCTTGCTAAATAGAGAAGAACAAATTCATAATCTAAGAGCAGATCTAGAGAGGTATAAAAACCTCATTAATTTTCTGCAAACACAAAACAAGCAAATGAGTGTCCACATGGCAGTTTATGAGACACAGGCTATCAAGTATCAAAAATAAGCCTCCAAAGCACAAATTAAGTTGGAAGAACTCATGGGTGGATTCAATGATAGTGAGGAAGAAGATCAGCCAAGGAGGAAGAGGCCAAGGACTATGGGGTTCAAAAGAGCTTTGGAGAAGCAAAAAGAGGAAGAGGCTACCCTTTTCCAATCTTTTCCTCTTACTACTTTATTCACCCAAGAGATAGAAAACAATAGAGAAGCATGGCTTGAAAGGGTGAATGAAAACTTGGAGAATAAGTTGGAAAAATCCAATAGAGACTTAAACCTTCAAAGGAAAATTACCAGGAACTATAAGAAGCTAAATCAATTTTCCCGAAGGAAATTGAAGGTTACACAAGAAAATCTCAAGGTGGTTCGAAAGAGGCGCCCAATACAAAAGATGAAGAAAGGCATATCAAGGCTTGAAAATTGAGAGCAACAGGGGTCCATGGATCAATTTTTCTCACATCAAAATTTTTAGTCCTTGGATAGATATTTATAACGAGGTATGGTGCATGTCAAACGAAGATCGTATGCCAAAGTTATGTCCTTGGGAAGTTGAAACACCAATTTACCGAAACAGGGCCCAGAGTTTTGGCACTTCATCTCCTAGGGTTAGTTTTTTGAATGTTTAGGGTTTTCCATTGTTTCCCAATAATAAATATGCCCTCTAGCCTTATTGTTACATAGTTCAGAGGCTTGTGGCTACCACATATCTTCTCAGATATAAGCTACCAACGCCCTAGCTAGTTTATTTCCATGGCCATGCGTAAACTAGTTAGCGCTACACAGAATCTAGGGATATATTGGTAATGGTGCAATGGGTGATTTCCACCACATACCTGACACAAATGTTGGATGGGTAGAAGGTCAGCGTGGTATACTACCTAAATTGGATACCATCGTTGAAACAATTCTAGGGCTACACATTCGGAGATGAAATGATCTCGTTCCTCGTAGAGTGCACAACGCTCAATAGGGGGAGGGGGAAAAATGTGAGTCTTTCTGGTTACTGTTGTGCCTCCTGCATGTATAAAATGATGAGAGGTTCTTCTCCATTTGACTGGATGGAGGGATCCTCTTGATATGATTGTTGAATGGCATATAAGGCATCCCTGTATCGCAGTATTTCTGGGCAATGATGGGTGTAATGCCCATAATTTCCACAGGTAGTTGTTATGAAGGTAAATCCTCTCTGTGGAAAGAGACAATTCCTCTAGCCCTAGTGTGGGTCTAGTAACAAAAGGACATGCTAAAGTTTTGCTTCCTAGTTAATGAATGAAAAAAATATATGGTAGATAGACCTAACTAGAATCCAACACTGTCGTCGTTCCAGAAAGAGTAGCGGCCTCTCGCTCCTGCCTTGGAAAATCACAATCCATTCATTGTCATGCTCAGATACCTGCACATAGGACAAAGAACAAGAACAACATATGAAAAAATAGTTTCACTCACAACTATTAGCCAGTAAAGGAGGGCTAAACATATCGCATCAAATAAACATCATAACACAATAGTGGAACCAAACAGTATTCATGTATATAAATAAATAGAAGGAAGAGTACAACCAATGCTTTGACGTCGTAGTATCCTCCAACGGGGTTCAAGTGAAGCGCATCTCAAATGTTCGTCAGGGAATTCAGACGGGATGAAGGCATGGAATCAAGCTTCATCGATGTAATTCCTTCTTATTATATCTTCTCTAGTAGCTCAGCTATAGTATGTATAATTCTCCCAGTTCATCTAGCTTGTACTAAGAGAGATAGTTTCTTCTATAGAGGAAAAGGATGAGGTTGGGATCCCTACAAATGTGGGAGGGAGTCCTATCCTTTAAGAGAGTTACAATGGAGGTGGAAACTACTAACGAAAGGAAGGAGTCCGTGGTTGTTTCAGTTCAACCACTCCCAATGACTCATCCTCGAGGTGGTTGGAATGGAACCTTCACCTCTATTTTTAAAAAAAATTCCATAAATAGCTTGGTTCAGGTGTCTAACTAGCACAAAGTGCCAACTGGTGTGGGCTCAGTGTTAAATTTCCCAGTCAACGCGAGGGTGTAACTGGCTATTTGTGCCAAGGGAAAAATAGGGATTTTCACAGCTCTGCTCAGGGAATTGTCAACAAGAAGAATGTTTCTTTCATAAAAAGGGATGCAAGGATGGTATTTGAAAAGCATGAAACTGCTTATTAGTCACGTAAATGACCCTCCAATTTTCAAGTTGGAGATTGCAGGGACAGTGACAAAATGATATGTAACAGATGCCCCCTAAAGCATGAAGTTCGAGGGAGAGGGAGGGGTGAAATGCTTTATGTTAATGCATTCGAACCAAAAACCACTGTCGGAGGACCTGCAATGACAAATACAACTGATATCTTGATACATAAGTCATGTGGCATGGGTGTAGCCAACCATAATAGAGTATATAAAAATTGAGATCCAAGGTATGGATGCAGCCATCCAGTAGTAAGGATCAATAAATAGACTTAGGTATGGTCACATCCATCCAAAAAAAGTCATGCAATAGGTCATGATAATCCACAACAATTTGTAGCTTGGGTTTTATCAGATAAAATCCAGGGTCTTGCACTCCATCTCGACCCGAACAAGTACAATTTTGAGCATGCGAATATATGAGCTGAAGTCGAACATGCAGGAAAATCGTCTGATTACCAGCCAATGATGAAAGAAGTTAACAAACGTGAGAGAAACCACCAATGATGACGATGGTCCTCAAGGTAAAAAAGGTAAAACATATAGAATGTGAACAATGATATGACATCGAACATCCGCAGAATCACTCGATCAAAGGCCAATGATGTGAATCTTGCGTCGAATGCGAAAAACCTGCCATTGAGGCATGCAGGCTCCAAGGTACTAGAAGGGAGTCTCTAGATCAAATTCCTGGATAATAAGTTGAAGTAGAAAATAAGTGACCTGGTTGAAGGAGGGCCATAATGTTTCCCACATCTTCAACACGAGACAGAGGAATATGATGAAAGTGAATCAGGACAAATAGGGAATCAGAGGAAGGTTGACAAGTGCAGAGGCAAAACTTCTCTTAAACATATCAGCAGCACGACATTGGATTTGGCAGTATTTGACATCAAAGGATATAAGGTCAGATGATGTGGCAAAGAGCATATGAGAGGTCAAAAGAGATTACCCAAACCCATGGAGGCAAAAAATGATGAAATGAGATGTCCCCAACCCGACACGAATGCAGACAAGTGCTATGCTCAAGAGCGATATACTTCCAACATAAATAAAACTTGGTTCCATTTTCCCCCACCATTTCTGGCAAGTACCCCAATTAATTTTTAAAACAAGCTTAAAGGGGATAGCATATGCTTGTGATGTAAGTTTGTCCTTCAGACAAATGCAACCTAGTACATTTTACGAGCCCTAGGAAGGAGGAACTTGAATAACGTCATGGTGATGAAGTCCGATGTCATCAAGTTTTAACGAGTCTGACAGAGGAAGAACTCGACATCTTTTCATGTTTAGAGAGTTTGAAAAGAAGGAAGAAAAGAAAACTCCAGCAGTCCCTTTTCGTAGGTAGTCTCATAGATCCTGAAAGGTAGAAAATTGTGTCTGAGAGAACCTCTTAGTCGCGATAGGCTAAGGTATTCCTTTTTCGTAAATAATCCATCCCAGCCTGAAAAAGGGTTTAAACGTGTACTGGGTAGATATCGTTTCGTAGCCATTTAATGAGTTCAAAACGACAAGAATCTCGACAATCTTTTCAATTGTAGAGAATTAGAAAAGAGCTGAAAGATGACTCCAATAGTGACTTTTTCGTGTTTTTACCGAGTCTGAAAAGTATAAAATATAACTTGTTACCTCATCATAGTCGCATGAAAAACCTGTTGCTGCACAAGAGACATGTGTAAAACCCATTTCTTGAAAATAATATAATAAAATAATCGAAAGATATGTCTTAAAACCTAATTAGGTTTGTGAAAAAGTTATAAAATGCGAAAAATGGTAAAAATAATTACTTTTCACTTTTTACCTCTTGTGGAGCAATAGTTACCCATTTCACTGTGCAATATTGCGGCGATGATAGTAGTCAATCCAGCAGACCAATCTCAAATCTGTCAGTTCTAGGTAAGAGACGAGATCCTACTTGTCATTTTGAATCATTTCTTACCATCTGCAATGTCCAATTTTGAATTTTGGGGGAGGAAATGTAAAAATTAGGGCACCGTGGTTGGCGTGGGTTTTGGGCATGAAGTCGCGCCAACCAATCAATTTTTAACAATAGGCCACGCCCATTGGCATGAGTGTTTGGGAAACAGTTGTGCGAATGACACAAACCATTTCTAGGAAAAATGCTGATCAATTACCCCAATCATTCACAATTTTAGGGATCAAAATCGACTAATACCACTCACATGAATGTGTTTGCAGGTAGAAAGAGGCAAAATGGTTATCAAATGGAAAGAACGGGAACATAGTGAAGAATATGAGTTGGCCATGGAAAATGAGAGAGTCATGGAAGCTCTTAGAAACTATGGTCTGAAAAAAATCTTCCTAATGCCATGTCTCTGAGCCCAGCCAGAGTTATTACAGTATCTGGTTAGCATATAAGACGAAAATCAAGAGAATTTAATCCTTCGGGATCAAGAACTTGAGATTGAAGTCTCTGACATGTATTTCATAACAGGATTGTCATGGAGGGGAGTACTACCAATCCTAACTGGCACCCAACCTTGCATGGAAAACATGACCATGGTGATGGACAGGGTATATCCAGGAGCATGGAAGGGATCAGGTAGTGGGAAAGTTGATATCCAAACTATCCCAGACTTGATACTAAGAGTAGTGTTACATACCATCACACAAGCTGCAAGGTCTCAAGCACTGCACGAAGAAACAAAGACACAGTTTCTCCTTGCTGTAGACCGCTTGGCACTAACCATCTACAACTGGGTAGAGGCCGTGACAATAAACATGAAGCGCCATCTAACAAAATGCAAGAAGTCCAAACTGAAACAATTTGGTTATGGATCTATTTTGGTATCGTTCTTCTTGGAATGACTACCCATTTTCCAGCGACAGGAGGTCATAGTCCCGACACCACTAGCGAGAGAACCACGAATGGCTCGATGGGTTGCTCTAATGCCAAGGGCAGGGGGTGGTCAAAAGATGTCCTGGAGACTTGAATTATTTGATTGGCTCCACTGACAACTGATTGTTGTGGAGGACTGGCCCTGCTTCAGTATAGATTTCACTGATGATCCAGACCTCCCACTTCCGTAGGGAGAGGATTAGGATGAAGATTTGGGCGAGACTCATTTTTTAAGTTTTATGAGTATTACGATTTTTTTATTTATGTGTGTTCTGACATTAAATCCATGTGTGTACAGATGTTGGCCCAGAGAGACTTGCAGGCATGTCACTGATAGTGAGGGAAATCCCTCGCGATTTTGACCCTCAAGGTGAGGGCGACGAGGAAGATGAAATAGTGTGTAATCTAGAGGGAATCACACAAGGAGTCTCGGATTATGCACGATTTGACGATGTTCCATGCGCCTACTAGAGACATACTGTAGGGGTGCCTAGCCTAATTCATCGCTTGCTGAGGCGGCTTGTACATGCAGTGACATGTTATCACAAGCATCATGCTAATTAGACACCTAGGTTTTATTTTATCTGCATATGGTGTCTCAGGATGTAACACAAACACGCATATATTTTTGAAGTTATGATGCACATGGTTGCAACATGTGATATATATATATATATATATATATATATATATATATATATATAAATCTATTTTCCTACATGGATCTTTTACATATGATGATGCTTTTACAAATTATGAAAATGTCTATCTAATACAATGTTAGCCACTGTATCAGTTAATGTGTTCATTTGTCTAGGAATATGTTGATAGGTAATAAAATCAAAATGTCTTTCCAACAAACGAATATGTAAATACAATCTTAGAATATGCGGATTTCTAATTGTATAATGATTATTGAGTTGCAGAACAACAAGCTGTGAATCTAGATTTACAAGCAATGGGTGTATGTTGAGGTTGATTGACTCAATTAATAGCTCAATGACAGTGCTATATTCAATGACATTGTTTCTAGTTTGGCCTAGACAAATACCTTGCAGATCTATCAACTCACCAGCAGGATCATAAATTACCCACGTTGCCGAAGACAAATTCCTGGTACTACGGGAAGCACCATCTGTGAAATCGACATAAGGGGTAATAGACATCTGCACAATAAGCAAGACCCAATAAGTAGGAAAATGCTCACAAAGCACACCAAACCAAAAACATGTACAAAAATGAAAAACAATACCTATGTACACCTATTATGCATGAATGACTCACACATAATATTTTTTGAGATACAACCCATTTCTGGGCTGTTCAAGAGGACGAACTTCGTAATCAATTAGCTCACAGGCCCCATTCTGCAATACACGTTTAACGATGTAGGGCCCATGCCACATAGGCTGAAATTTCCCTGCCCCTAGCTTATCATGAGCTTAGTCATACAGGTGGACGAGATCTCCTTCAACAAAAGAACGAGGGGAAACTGACTGATCAAAATGAGATTTGACTCGCTTTTTCTGTGCTTCAATAATGAGAGAAGCAAAGTGGTGGGTTTCATCCAGCCTTTCTAAATAAAGGATACGCTCTTCTTCTAGCGAAGTATTGGGAAGTAACTCAACAACTAACTTGAGCGAAGGTATTTCACATTCAATCAGGAGGGTAGCTTCCAGGCCATAAACCAACTAGAAAGGGGTGAACCCAGTTGCGTTTTTAACTGAGATTCGATATGCCCAAAGATCCAAAAATAACATGAGATGCCAACTTGATTTGTGGATCCCAATCGTACATTGAAGCATAGTGACAAGAACTCTGTTCACAGCTTCAACTTGGCCATTGGATTGAGGGTAGTACGGCGTTGAGCTGTCATGACGCAGACCCAACTTAGAAGTCAACTCTGCCACCATATAATGCCGAAAATGGGATCCATGATCGGTAACGATGGCTTGAGGGACACCAAACCTAGTGATAATGTGATTGAATATGAACAAAGTAGTTGTCTTATCGTCAGCGGCAAGTGTAGTCATTTCTTCGGCCCATTTGGTGAAGTAGTCCACGGCTACGATAATATAAGCATCCCCCCAGCCGAGTGAGGGTTATACGTCATAAAATTGATGCCCCACTTTGAAAAGGGACCAATGGTAATGACAGGATGAAGAGGAATGAGCAGCGCACGCAACTTGCATTGATAAATATGGCGATCATGACATTTACGAACAACGACAATACAGTCTTTGAAGATAGAAGGACAAAAATAACCAGCAGGAAGAATATTTTGTGCAATAGCATAACTAGACATGTGACCACCAAAGGTGCCACTGTGACAATCATTCAGAGATTTCTCAGCTTCCTTAAGAGTCAAACATCGTCGGAGTATGGAATCGACTCCAACATGATAGAGAGTATCCCCAACTATACGATAAGGTTGCGACTGATGGTGGATGCGTCGATGGGCATCCTTCGTCAACTCAGATCTAAAGGATGAATTCTAGAGATAGACAATGGTATCACCATACCAAGGATCGAGGGTGCTAATCAAGAAAAGTGAATCGTATGGAAATGTCTCCCCAGAATGAGAAGGAGTAGAGTCAGAAGGGAGAGAAAGAGTAGATCAACAAAGACTAATGATTTCTTAGATTTGGCAGTAGTAAATTCCAAATCAAACTCTTGGAGGATTACAATCCACTTTGAGTATTTGTCCCGTAGCAATTGTCGAGACAATATGTAGGTCATAGGGTTACATTTAGAAATCATCGTCACTGTACGTAAAAGAATATAATCGTGAAAATGTTGAATAGCTTGAACAACAGCCAACGCTAACTTCTTGATGTGAGCATAATGCGTTTTGGTGTCGAGAAGGTTACGAGACAAGTAATAAATAACATGTTCATGACTGTCATCATCGTCTTGTACCAAAACCATGGCAATTGTGCTGAAATCGGCAGCTAAATAAAGGGAAAAACCACGATGATAATTTGGAGGGCGTAGAAGAGGAGCATTGACAAGCAATGTTTTTAACGCATCAAAATATTTTTGAGTGATGTCATCCCAATAAAAAGGAACGCCTTACTTCAACAATCGTGTGTATCCTTTAGCTACTTCAGCATAGTTAGGTATAAAACGACGTCGAAAATTAGCTTTCCCCTGTAAAATCTTCAATTGATGAAATGAGGAAGGAGAGGGGAGATTGATAATAGCCTCGACCTTGAGAGGATCCAGGTGAATTTCATCTTTGGAAACGATAAACCCTAAGAGTCTATCGGAATCAACGCAGAAGACACACTTGTGCAGATTAAGCCGAATGTTATAGTGTCAAAAAAGAATAAAAATCTTATGAAGATGGTTAGGATGATCCCTACGCTTAGCCTAATGAGCCGGAAGGTCATCGAGATAAGGCTGAATGATATGGTGAATATCATGAAAGGCATAAGACATCGCACGCTGAAATGTGGCCCCGATATTCTTTAAACCAAAAGGAAGCTTCTTATATGAAAAGGTTCCCCAATGACAGATGAAGGCAACCTTGTGTTGATCAGTTGAGAGGATGTTGATCTGATTATAGCCCGAAAAACTATCCATAAGGGAAAAAATCTCCCTCCCGGCATAGTCGTCAATAATTTGATCGATGAATGGAGTAGGATAATTATCCTTAGGACAAGCTCTATTGATATCACGATAGTTAACACAGAAACTAATAGTGCCCTATTTCTTATCCACAGGAACAATGTTAGAGACCCATTCTGTCAATGGAATCAGATAAATGAAACCATCTTTGAGAAGCTTTTCCACTTCGGCCTTAATGGCAACAGCTTTCCTAGGATGCATCGGACGAAGACGTTGACGAACAGGTTTTGAACCGGGGTAATTAGGAATTTCGTTTACCATGATTCTAGGATCAATGTAAGGAATTTCTTCGTAAGACCATGCAAAGACATCATAGAATTCACGAAAAATTCTAGTATATACTTGTACTTCATCAGAAGAACAAGTAACCCCATTATGGATGTTCTTCACGATTCCTAGTTGAACGGAAATGTCGATAGGAATCATATGAGTAATGTTACTCAAGTTACCTTCTGAAAAAAATTCATAGACTTGAACAGGTGTTTGAAGTGGAGGAGAAGGAACCTGAGAGGAAAAACACTCAAGACAGGTAGACATGGCCCCGAGACTTGGTAGAAACGAGGAACGATGATGACCATCATCCCACGGTAGATCGTTGAGAGACAAGGTTTCCACGATAGCTTCATCGGAAATGTTAGTGTCAGCCTTTGCAGCCTTCCTCCAGTGATCAAACATGCTCTTACAATTTGATTTTAATATGTCAAGGTCAAATTTTTTCATTTCAGTGAGTCTTCAAGCAAAATTTGGTCACTAGCATTAGGTCTAGGGTTTGCTTTCACTCCTTTCAAAGTTGTCCAAATGTCAGTCCATGTCACCATTCGGTTGAGTGTACCATCATTCAGAGGTTTTTCATCATCATGTCAAGCTCCAAAGGGTCATTTTACACCTTGTTCATGCTTCAGTTGTGCATAGGTAAGGTCCATTTCCCTCTCCTAGGGTTTTGGAGGTAATTTCTCTTGGATGGTAAAATCATTAGCCAAACTTGTATCCTGATGTTCATACACCTTCCCCTATCCTTAATGTACCTTATTAAACACTTCCCATCACTGAGATCCCCCAAATTCCTCATTTTTGCACAAACCCTAGTTTCTTGCTACAACTTGGCAATTTTCTAGGCTAGGCCCGTGTTTTTCCCTTTTGGACCCCTTCCCCTCACTCAATCTCTGAAATTCCACTTTCTCCTATTTCCTAACTTCCCTCCCTACTTCCAAAAATTTTCTAAAGAATTTAGAAGCCCCTTATCCCCTTTATTTCGCTTCATTTCGACAAATCCCTTGTTCCACACACCGGGATAGGTTTCACTCAAATGCTTTTTCTGAGCACGAAAAGATGAATTTGGGAAAACTGAGAGAGGTTTTTGTCCACAACTGGCCAAGGAAGAAAAAACTCCTTCAATGTTTACACAGGTGTCATGGTTTTAGAGAAATGTAAAAAATACAGTTTCCTCAGGAGAATTGATGCACCTCTGAAGTGACCTTGGGACAATCAGGATTTCTCCCTGCTTGTTTGGCCAAATGACTTGATTGATGAGTCAAATGATAACTAGACACAAATATATTTCCAATGAGATATCATGAGATCAATTTGGAGTTGAGGAAGACCTTCAAAAGTTGACTGCAACAGCACTCTGCCTTGAGGCAGCCTCATTCTACTCATTTTTACCAGTCATGGGAGATTTGATTTTTGACAAGGCAAATGAACTCCGAATTGAAAAATTATAGTTGGGTTGGAAATTTGACTCAATACGCTTTCCAACGAGCTATGTTGCACCCAATTGTGACACCAGGAAGGCCTCCAAAAGCCTCCTACAAAAAGGCACTACGCATTGGGTTTGTGGTGCGGCACATAGGGCTGCAAGTCCAACTTCACCATAAACTTCTCCAAATTTTCCAAATGTGCTCAAATCTATGGTGTGCAAGTAAGTTAAGAGTTTTTCCATCGCAAGTGAAGAGCTTTTCTCAAAATTTATGGTGGTTTAGTCTGCAAAATATCATCATCAGTCCAAAAGGCCAAAGGTAGCAAAACAAAGTTCATTTGAAAAGTGCCAAAGTTTTCAGACTTTAAAAAATGGGTTTTTCAAATCAAAAATCAAAATTCGTTGGTAAAAATATGATTGTTGTGTTCCAAAAATTTATTGGCATGCCAAGGAACAACATTGAGCAAAGAAAATCATGGAGGAGTGAAGGAATTAGTTTGCAGGCCGAACTATGGTGAAATTGAGAGGCGCGACGCATTGGGCCTGCCTCTGCAGTGTAAAAAATACACTGGCGTGGCACATTGGGGAGGCACAGCGCGTTGGATTAGGCGCGCGACGCACATGGCAGAAAGAATTTTTTTTTGCTATTTTTTCCAACTCATCAAATTGACTTGGTCCCTTTTTGTCCAAGTGAGTCCATGCAATAACTCCATTGCTCATAACATGTGTTTGGTGTTGTGTGTGAAGATTTGAATACAAAAAATCCAAACCCTATTATCTTGTTTGAGGATTTGCTTCCTTTAGGGTTTTGAAATTGTTTTTGTGCCAAATATTCCCATTTCTCCACCTAGTTTTTTCCCTTCCTCATTGTTTGTATCCTCACAACAACCCGTTTCACTGTTATCCTATATCCCTAGTTACTCATTCCTACCCATTTCCATTCCCTCCCCATCCCAATTGTGAAATTTCTCCAAACTTAAGTGGCCGTCCCTAAATCATAGATTTCAAATGGCAAGTTGCACTTGACAAAACTTCATTGTTCCTACTGCCCCATTCCTCCATATTCCCTCCCATGTGACACATATTTGGAGATCCAATCAAAAACACCAAATTCTCATATAAGACAACACAGATCTTGCAAATTGTCATGGAGACGGATACTTCTTATGACCGAGATAGTGATTCCACCATTGAACTGCATGCACTAGGAAGGCATTAAAGCGTCACAAAAGGCATGATAGGCTCCAAATCTTGGCCGAAGCTTCTTTGGATGAGCATAGTGCTTGATGAGGGACCTTCAGCTAAAATTTCAAGGAATTTGGAAAATCTTTTGTCATTTTTGAATTTTTTGGTCGCAAAACAGATTTTCTTGCCCGACGCATAGCGCCACCTTGCGCGCGCTTACAATTGGCAGCTCTTCAAGGGAAAAGCTTTGCATTTCTGGATTATTTATTAAAATTTATGCATGCTCATGGATTACCTAAGGATTTCATCAAGTTCTGGGTTGCCTAAAGGGTCAAAACCACCCTAAAAATGGCCTTTCTACCTCTTTTTGCACACACAGGAAGTAGTCTTGGGAAATTGAACTTTTGGAGGGGAAACTGGCAACCAAATCTAGAAATTCGACTTGGGTTGGAAAGCAGACAGGTAGGAATTTCCAACGAGCTATCATGCACTCAATTTGGAATTCAGGAAGGGCCTCAAAATCAGCTCCAAAATTGTGCTACGCATAGAGATTTTGGGCGCAGCGCATAGAGGATTTTAGCCTATTTTTCACTCAACAGCTCAGAATTTCGCCTAGTTTTGGCCAGTTTCACTTTTTCATGTAAATTTTGATGTACCTTGATGTAATTTCAAAAATATGATGTAATTTTGGCACATTTTTACTTGTTCTAGAAGATTCATTCACCAAAAGGTGAAATGTAAGTGAATGAATCAGTTTCCTAGCATATAGAGGCAAGTTGTTTCATTGCCTATTATTCAGTTCCTAGTTTAGATATGGTTGAAACAGCTCCTAGAATGATGAGCTCGACCCCTAGAGGCATGGGAATGGGTTAGGATTGTCTATATGATGTATTTTTTGAGTCATTTTCAGGGTTGGACACTTGGGATTGCATAGCACTTCATTGTACATCATTTCTGCATTTTTGGCAAAGGAAAGACCAGGGTTTTGCAACACTTTTTGGGATCCTTGTGGCTCTGTGTTTTGATGGTGTTTTTATCTATATATTTGTAAGTTCACTGATGTTTATGTGTACCATTTCTCTTCTCTTTTCTTCTTCAATTAAACAAATCAGTGTTAAAGGTGGAATTCAATAGCTTGCTTTGCTCTGCCTTCATTTTTGTTTAATTTTTCATGTTTTCATCTGTTTGAGGAGGAATATTGAAACCCTCTTGCCCTCTTCAGCTCCTCACCAGTATTATCTATCCATTCAATCAATATAAAGCATCAAAATGATTGCCTTCCTTGCCCCAATCAGAACTCTGCAAAAACTAGGCCTTATTCCCGCAGCCAAAATTGCCTTTCCCTTTGATCCAACAAAACCCCCCCAATTCAAACTCAAACTCCTTCATTTATATACCTAGCCTAAAATTAGTTTTTATTTCAGTCATCTCAAGCCCTATTGATAAATTTTTGCCGAGATTGACCCGGAGAGAGCCATCTCCTGTTCTGGTAGGGCTAGCTACCAGACTGAGCGTGGTTTGATGTTACCCTGAACTCTGCCTTCATTCAGCCTGAGGTAGATTTAGGCAATAACATAGTGGCAACCATACTGGGGAAAAATTGGTTTACTGGTTGGTGTTATTTGTTTTATAAGCTACATACGGAGCCTGAAGTTAGCTAGGTAGCCTTCGAAATGCTCTTGCTTTGCATTAGCGAAAGTAGATAAACGCTACTTCAGTCAATCTTCGGTCTAGTTTGTAAACGTGACATCTGACTTGAAAATTGCCCCAATACATGTATCAAGTTCAGATCTGATGATTGATGGTGGACAGTAGTCAGACACATATGAAGGCTAAAACATTCGCCTGGCGACTCCAAACTCAATCTAGAGATTCTAGTGCTCACTAATCCATTCATACACTAAAATAAAATGGTAGGGTATGTGGCAGACCCTGTGCTTTGTGAAGCTTTAAAAGAAGTTAGAGATCAGTTAGTGGACATTGAAATTGATGAAGTATTTTTCATTGCCGTGCTTCAATTTTTGAGATCTCCGAAGTTTCCTCCTAAAGCTAAAACTCATTTCTTTGAGTTAGTTGTTGAAAAACTTGAGAAGGAGATTCAGTATTTGAATGATCAGATCCAATCATATGAATTCCGAGATCCCAAAAAGTTCTTGGAAACTCTCCCTCCTTCAAAACAAGAAACAATAGAGTTGCCTGTGGATGTTTTCATTGACAGTTTGCAGCTGGAAGCATGTATTGTGGAGTTGGGGCAGCAAACAGAGTCTGGTTTTTGTGATCCTATTGCAACGTACATGGAAATTTTTTTCAGTTTGAATGATAGATCAAATTGTGTTTTACATAACTAGACTTGTTATGTGTTGGGAAAAATACTAAGAGGGGGGGGGGGGTGAATCAGTATTTACTGCATATTCAAAAACTTTTACTTTTTCATGCTCTAAAACCCATACGCTACTTTGCTGAAGACAACTAGCGTATACACGCGGATATCCTTTATAAAACTCGCGTATACACAGAGATCTAATTATGCCATTAGTTCTTCACTTATATCATTCCATCATTCATTCATTAGATGTTATATAAACAGTAAACATGTGCAGTAAGAACAGAATAAACCATCACACAAAGCATCACACATGAACACCAGGATTTTTAGGTGGAAACCCAGGTCGGGAGAAAACCACCGCTGCAGTTGCTCAGCCTTCAATATTTTATTATAGAGAAAACATCTTACAACATATGTGCTGGTGCAGACTCCTACTAGCACGCAGGCACCCACCTGCGCTCGTTTACCAGCCTCTCCTGGAAGGGAGCTACAACCCCCTGACTCGTTTACCAGCCTCTCCTGGAAGGGAGCTACAACCCCCTAACTTGTTTACCAGCCTCTCCTGGAAGGGAGAAACGACCCCCTGCTCTCGTTTACCAGCCTCACCTGGAAGGGAGCTACGACCCCCTGACTGAAGGCTACAACCCTCAGCACCAATATGGACCACGTTTCATCAATTTTCACACTGGATCCAAAGCTTCCTTTAGGACACAACTTGCAGGCCACGTTTCATCATATTTTCAGACTGGACCCACTCCATACTTTTAAGCACAGTCAAACATGAAACTGATACATATAACTCACTAAAAAATATTACTAAACCAGCAGAACAGATCAAACATTTCTTACCACAGATTTCAGCAAACCCTAGTTTGCATACGCGCTTTCCTTTCTCTGATGTCGCGTATATACGGCTACATCTTAGTTCACATGAACCGTCGTCTTTTGTACAAATTCGAGTTTATTTCATTGCGCATACACTCTTTCTCTTCATCGAAGCGCGTATATACGCGCTTCCCTCGCCGAACTAGCGTATAGATCTTCAACCATTATAGAGCAACATAATTCTTCGGATCGGACATTCGGTTCAGTTCCAACCCTTTACTTCGGACGGATGTTCGCCTCATTTCGGATCTAATCATTCCATGAAACGAGATCTAGCAAATACAAATTCATTTCAGATCTAGATCCCCTTCTTCATCATTTTCTCATTTGGTGCTTCATGCATTCGAGGATCTATCATTCAATTGTAACCCTTTCCATTCAGATATACTCCAGAGAGAAGTATTCATTCAAGCTCAGACATCTTTCACTCACACTCATGATTTGCACAATGAATTTCTTCTCTTTATATAGGCTTATCCTTTTTCAATACCACGGGCCCCTCTTTTTTTAATACCATGAGCCAAACCAATACCACGAGCCTTCAATACCACGGGCCCCTTTTCCAATACCATGAGCCAAAATAATACCATGAGCCTTCAATACCATGAGCCCCTTTTCAATACCATGAGCCAAAACAATACCATGAGCCCAAAACTACATTACTTCTGATGGTATTCCTGGATGGGGTCATTTAGACGAAACATTACCCAATACAATGGGTCAGTACCATGGTGGTTACCCCTGGTTTTTCACTTTTTGAGCGCTTTTACCCATACGCGACTTGGCACGTTCTTTCCCGCATGCATACGCGACTTCTCCTAGGCAAATCCGCGTATGCCTTGAGACATACTCTTTTCATCATAGATCTAGCACATATTGAATTCCTTTCTCCATTACCTTCTGTACTCTCTGTAGATACATCAGATTTTCATCTTTAAATAGGTTAATCAAGACATATTCTATCAAGCACAACTTCATCAAGTAAGTTGCCATCATCTTCATCAGGTGGGTTGCCATTCAAGAATAGCTCTCTACATCATATTGTCAACAAACATCATATCACATCAGATTTACATCATTTACCAAGTCCATCAAGTCATGAATAACTTCATAAGGTGTATTGCCATCAAGGACAACACATGCCAACAATCTCATGTCTTCATCTTCATTCAATGGGTTGCCATCAAGGACAACACTCTACATCATATTGCCAACATTATGTGCATGTATGGCTATCAACATTTACATTTGTGTCCTAGTTGAAGCACTTTCAAGCAGCATCCTTGTCACAGTTACTTTATTGGTTGATCTTGCATTACAGCGTTACTTGATCTATTGGTTTTGCAGCAAAGTAGGGGAGATTTGTAAATAAATAAGCTTCCAAAGGCAACATTTCAGTTTCCGGTATTTTTTTATGTACAGGTTGCAGTATGTATATGTTTTTGGATTGGTATGAGTTGTTTTGGGTTTACAGTTATTGACTTCATTGCCCAATGGATAAGGCACTGGTCTGCTCTCCCAAAGATCTGTAGTTCTTGGCACCTCCAAGGAGCTACCATCCCCATTGGAGCCAATGTTAGTGTCAGTCTTTGCAGCCTTCCTCCAGTGATCAAACATGCTCTTAAAAAGTGATTTTAAGGTGTCAAGGTCAAATTTTGTCATTTTAGTGAGTCTTCAAGTAAAATTTGGTCACTAGGTATTAGGTCTAGGGTTTGTTTTCACTCTTTTCAAAGTTGTCCAAATGTCGGTCCATGTCACCATTCAGCTGAGTGTACCATCATTCAGAGGGTTTTCATCATCATTTCAAGTTCCAATGGGTCATTTTACACCTTTTTCATGCTTCAGTTGTGCCTAGGTAAGGTTCATTTCCCTCTCCTAGGGTTTTGGAGGTAATTTATCTTGGATGGTCAAATCATCAGCAAAACTTGTATCCTGATGTTCATACACCTTCCCCTATCCTTAATGTACCTTATTAAACACTTCCCATCACTGAGATCCCCCAAATTCCTCATTTTTGCACAAACCCTAGTTTCTTGCTACAACTTGGAAATTTTCTAGGCTAGGCATGTGTTTTTCCCTTTTGGACCCCTTACCCTCACTCAATCTCTGAAATTCCACTTTCCTCTACTTCCTAACATCCCTCCCTACTTCCAAAAATTTTCTCAAGAATTTAGAATCCCCTTATCCCCTTCATTTCGCTTCATTTCGACAAATCCCTTGTTCCACACATCGGGATAGGTTTCACTCAAATGATGTTTCTGAGCAATAAAAGATGAATTTGGGAAAACTGAGAGAGGTTTTTGTCCCAAAATGGCCAAGGAAGAAACACGTCCTTCACTTTTTACACAGGTGTCATGGTTTTAAATAAATGTCAAAAATACAATTGCCTTAGGAGAATTGATGCACCTCTGAAGTGACCTTGGGAAAATCAATATTTCTCCTAGCTTGGTTGGCCAAATGACTTTCTTGATGATTCAAATGATAACTAGACACAAATATATTTCCAATTAGCTATCATGAGCTAAATTTGGAGTTGAGGAAGACCTTCAAAAGTTGACTGCAACAGCACTCTGCCTTGAGGCAGCCTCATTTTGCTCATTTTGACCAGTCTTGGGAGATTTGATTTTTGACAAGGCCACTAATCTCCAAATTGAAAAATTCTAGTTGGGTTGGAAAGTAGACTCAATAATATTTCCAACTAGCTATCATGCACCCAATTTGGACACCGGGAAGGCCTCCAAAAGCCTCCTGTAAAAGTGCGCTACGCATTGGGTTTGTGGCGCGGCGCATAGAGCTGCAAGCCCAATTTCACCATAAACTTCTCCAAATTTTCCAAATGTGCTCAAATCTGTGGTATGAAAGCAAGTTAAGAGTTTTTACATTGCAAGTGAAGAGTTTTTCTCAGAATTCATGGTGGTTTAGTGTGCGAAAGCTCATCATTAGTCCAAAAATCAAAAGGAAACAAGTAGAATGGAGTTTTTTTGTAAAAGTGCCAAAGTTTTCGGACTTTACAAATTACAAATGGGTTTAGTCAAGGATCAAAATTCATTGAATACGAATTTGATTTTGTGTTCCAACCAATTTATTGGCATGCCAAGGAATAGCATTGAGAAACGAAAAGAAAATCATGGAGGAGTTTGAAGGAATTAGTTTGCGAATCTGACCAATGGTTGAAAATTGAGCGCGGTGCATTGGGCTTGCCTCCCCAGTGTAAAAAATACACTGGCGCGGTGCATTGGAGGGGCATGGTGCGTTGGGTTAGGCGCACGACGCACATGGCAGCAGACAAATTTTTTTTGCTATTTCTTCCAACTCATCAAATTTTCCCGGTCAATCTTTATCCAAGTAAGTCCATGCAATCATTCCATTTCCGTGAATAGGTATTTGGTGTTTTTTATGATGAATTGAACATGAAAAACCAAACCCTATTATCTTGTTTGAGGATTTGCTTCCTTTAGGGTTTTGAAATTATTTTTGTGCTAAATATTCCCATTTCTCCACCTAGTTTTTTCCCCTCCTCATTGTTTGTATCCTCACAACAGCTCGTTTCACTATTTATCCTATATCCCTAGTTACTCATTCCTACCCATTTCCATTCCCTCCCCATCCCAATTGTGAAATTTCTCCAAACTTAAGTGGCTATCCCTAAATCACAGATTTCAAATGGCAAGTTGCACTTGACAAAACTTCATTGTTCCTATTGCCCCATTCCTCCATATTCCCTCCCATGTGACACATATTTGGCGATCCAATCAAAAACACCAAATTCTCATACAAGACAACACATACCTTGCAAATTCTCATGGAGATGGATACTTCTTATGACCAAGACAGTGATTCCACCACTGAACTACATGCACCAAGAAGGCATTAAAGCGTCGCAAAAGGCATGATAGGCTCCAAATCTTGGCCGAAGCTTCTTTGGTGAGCATAGAACTAGCATAGTGCTTGATGAGTGACCTTGACTAAAATTTCAGAGAATTTTGGAAAATTTTTGTCAATTTTGAATTATCTGGTCACAAAACAGATTTTCCTGCCTGACGCATAGCGCCACCTTGCGCGCACTTATAATTGGAAACTCTTCAGGGGGAAAACTTTGTATTTTTGGATTTTTTTATCAAAATTTATGCATGCTCAGGAATGGCCTAAGGATTTCATCAAGTTTTGGGTTGCCTAAAGGGTCAAAAAAGCCCAAAAAATGACCTTTCTGCCACTTTTTGCACCCACAGGAAGCAGTTTTGGGAGATTGAAGTTTTGGAGGGGAAAATGACATCCAAATCCAGAAATTCCACTTGGTTTGGAAATTAGACAGGTAGGGCTTTCCAACAAGCTATCATGAGCTCAATTTGGACTTCAGGAAGGGCCTCAAAATCAGCTCCAAAGTTGTGCTACACATAGATATTTTGGGCGCGGCGCATAGAGAAATTTAGCCTTGTTTTCACTCAGCAGCTCGAAATTTCGCCTAGTTTTGACAAATTTCACTTTTCATGTAACTCTTGATCTACTTGGATGTGATTTTATGACCATGATGTAACTTTGGCACATTTTTACTTGTTCTAGAAGATTCATTCACCAAAAAGTGAAATGTGGGTGAATGAATCAGTTTCCTAGCATATAGAGGCAAGTTGTTTCATTGCCTATTATTCAGTTCCTAGTTTAGATATGGTTGAAACAGCTCCTAGAATGATGAGCTCGACCCCTAGAGGCACGGTAATGGGTTAGGCTTGTCTATATGATGTATTTTCTCAGAAATTTTCAAAGGTTGGAGACTTGGGATTGCGTAGCACTTCATTGTACATCATTTCTGCATTTTTGGCAAAGGAAAGACCAGGGTTTTGCAGCACCTTTTGGGATCCTTGTGGCTCTGAATTTTTGATGGTGTTTTCCTCTATCTATTTTTAAGTTCACTGATGTTTATGTGTACCATTTCCCTTCTCTATTCTTCTTAAATTAAACAAATCAGTGTTAAAGGTGGAATTCAATAGCTTGCTTTGGTCTGCCTTCATTTTTGTTTAATTTTTCATGTTTTCATCTGTTTGAGGAGGACTCTCGAGACCCTCTTTCCCTCTTTAGCTCCTCACCAGTCTGATCCATCCATTCAATCAATATAAAGCATCAAAACTATTGCCCTCCTTGCCCCATTCAGAACTCTGCAAAAACTAGGCCTTATCCCCGCACCCAAAGCTGCCTTTCCCTTTGATCCAACAAAAACCCCCCAAATCAAACTCAAACTCCTTCATTTATATACCTAGCCTAAAATTAGCTTTTATTTCTGTCATATCAAGCCCTATTGATACATTTTTTCTGAGATTGACCTGGAGAGAGCCCTCTCCTGTTCTGGTAGGGCTAGCTACTAGACTAAGCGTGGTTTGATGTTACCCTGAACTCTGCCTTCTTTCAGCCTGAGGTAGATTTAGGCAATAACATAGTGGCGACCATACTGGGGAAAAATTGGTTTGATTGTTGGTGTTATTTGTTTTATAAGATACATACGGAACCTGAAGTTAGCCAGGTAGCCAGGTAGTTCATTGCCGTGCTTCAATTTTTGAGATCTCCGAAGTTTCCTCCTAAATCTAAAACTCGTTTCTTTGAGTTAGTTGTTGAAAAATTTGAGAAGGAGATTCAGTATTTGAATGATCAGATCCAATCATATGAATTCCGAGATCCCAAAAAGTTCTTGGAAACTCTCCCTCCTTCAAAACAAGAAACAATAGAGCTGCCTGTGGATGTTTGCATTGACAGTGTGTAGCTGGAAGTATGTATTGCGGAGTTGGGGCAGCAAACAAAGTCTGGCTTTTGCGATCTTATTGCAACATACATGGAAATTTTTTTCAGTTTCAATGATAGATCAAATTGTCTTTTACATAACCATACTTGTTATGTGCGTGTATGGCTGCCAGCATTTACATCTGTGTCCCGGTTGAAGCACTTTCAAGCAACATCCTTGTCACAGTTACTTGATTGGTTGATCTGGCATTACAACTTACTTGATCTATTGGTTTTGCAGCAAAGTAGGGGATATTTTTAAATAAATAAGCTGCCAAAGGCAACATTTCAGTTTCCGGTATTTGTTTATGTACAGGTTGTAGTATGTATATGTTTTTGGATTGGTATGAGTTGTTTTGGGTTTGCAGTTATTGACTCCATTACCCAATGGATAAGGCACTGGCCTAATCTCCCAAATATCTTCCATTCTTGGCACCTCCAAGGAGCTACCATCCCCATTGGAGCCAATGTTAGTTTTAGTCTTTGAAACCTTCCTCCAATGATCAAAAATGCTCTTACAAAGTGATTTTAATGTGTCAAGGTCAAATTTTGTCATTTCAGTGAGTCTTCAAGAAAAATTTGGTCACTAGGTATTAGGTATAGGGTTTGCTTTTACTCCTTTCAAAGTTGTCCAAATTTTGGTCCATGTCACCATTAAGCTGAGTGTACCATGATTCAGAGGGTTTTCGTCATCATGTCGAGTTCCCAAGGTCATTTTACACCTTGTTCATGCTTCAGTTGTGCCTACGTAAGGTTCATTTCCCTCTCCTAGGGTTTTGAAGGTAATTTCTCTTGGATGGTCAAATCATCAGAAAAAATTGTATCCTAATGTTCATAAACCTTCACCTATCCTTAATGTACCTTATTAAACACTTCCCATCACTAAGATCCCCCAAATTCCTCATTTTTGCACAAACCCCAGTTTCTTGCTACAACTTGGCAATTTTCTAGGCTAGGCCTGTGTTTTGCCCTTTTGGACCCCTTCCCCTCACTCAATCTCTGAAATTCAAATTTCCCGTAATTCCTAACATCCTTCCCTACTTCCCAAAAGTTTCTCAAGAATTTAGAAGCCCCTTATCCCCTTCATTTCGCTTCATTTCGACAAATCCCTTGTTCCACACATCGGGATAGGTTTTACTCCAATGATGTTTCTGAGCAAGAAAAGATGAATTTTGGAAAAATGAGAGAGGGTTTTGTCCAAAACAGGCCAAGGAAGAAAAATGTCCTTCACTTTTTACACAGGTGTCATGGTTTTAGGGAAATGTCAAAAATACAGTTGCCTCAGGAGAATTGATGCACCTCTGAAGTGACCTTGGGAAAATCAAGCTTTCTCCTACCTTGGTTGGACAAATGACTTTCTTGATGATTCAAATGATAGCTATACACAAATATATTTCCAATGAGCTATCCTGGGCTCAATTTGGAGTTGAGGAAGACCTTCAAAAGTTGACTGCAACAGCACTCTGCCTTGAGGCAGCCTCATTTTGCACATTTTGACCAGTCTTGGGAGATTTGATTTTTGACAAGGCAAATGAACTCCAAATTGAAAAATTCAAGTGGGGTTAGAAATCAAACTCAGTAAGCTTTCCAACGAGCTATTTCACGCCCAATTTGGATACCAGGAAGGCCTCCAAACGCCTCCTGCAAAAAGGTGCTATGCATTGGGTTTGTGGCGCGGCGCATAGGGCTGCAAGTCCAACTTCACCATAAACTTCTCCAAATTGTCCAAATGTGTTCAAATATGTGGTGTGCAAGTAATTTAAGAGTTTTTCCATTGCAAGTGAAGATTTTTTCTCAGAATTTATGGTGGTTTAGTGTGCAAAAGCTCATCATCAGTCCAAAAGGCCAAAGGTAGCAAAACAAAGTTCATTTGAAAAGTGCCAAAGTTTTCAGACTTTACAAAATGGGTTTTTCAAATCAAAAATCAAAATTCATTGGTACAAATATGATTTTTGTGTTCAAACAATTTATTGGCATGCCAAGGAACAACATTGAGCAAAGAAAATCATGGAGGAGTGAAGGAATTAGTTTGTAGGCCAAACTGTGGTGAAATTGAGAGGCGCGGCGCAGTGGGCCTGCCTCCGCAGTGTAAAAAATACACTAGCGCGGCGCATTGGGGAGGCACGGTGCATTGGGTTAGGCGCGCGATGCACATGGCAGAAAGCAAATTTTTTTGCTATTTTTTCCAACTCATCAAATCGACTTGGTCCCTTTTTGTCCAAGTGAGTCCATGCAATCACTCCATTGCTCATGACATGTGTTTGGTGTTGTGTCTGAAGATTTGAATACAAAAAATCCAAACCCTATTATCTTGTTTGAGGATTTGCTTCTTTTAGGGTTTTGAAATTGTTTTTGTGCCAAATATTCCCATTTCTCCACCTAGTTTTTTCCCTTCCTCATTGTTTGTATCCTTGCAACAGCTCGTTTCATTGTTTATCCTATATCCCTAGTTACTCATTCCTACCCATTTCCATTCCCTCCCCATCCCAATTGTGAAATTTCTCCAAACTTAAGTGGCTGTCCCTAAATAACAGATTTCAAATGGCAAGTTGCACTTGAAAAAACTTCATTGTTCCTACTGCCCCATTCCTCCATATTCCCTCCCATGTGACACATATTTGGCGATCCAATCAAAAACACCAAATTCTCATACAAGACAACATAGACCTTGCAAATTCTCATGGAGACGGATACTTCTTATGACCAAGATAGTGATTCCACCACTGAACTGCATGCACCAGGAAGGCATTAAAGCGTCACAAAAGGCATGATAGGCTCCAAATATTGGCTGAAGCTTCTTTGGCTGAGCATAGTTCTTGATGAGGGACCTTTAGCTCAAATTTCAAGGAATTTGGAAATTTTTTTGTCATTTTTGAATTTTTTGGTCACAAAACAGATTTTCCTGTCCGACGCGTAGCGCCACCTTGTGCGCGCTTACAATTGGAAGCTCTTCAAGGGGAAAACTTTGCATTTCTAGATTATTTATTAAAATTTATGCATGCTCATGGATTACCTAAGGATTTCATCAAGTTATGGGTTGCCTAAAGGGTCAAAAACACCCTAAAAATGGCCTTTCTGACTTTTTTTGCACACACAGGAAGCAGTATTGGGAAATTGAACTTTTGGAGGGGCAAATGGCAACCAAATTCAGAAATTCCACTTGGGTTGGAAATTAGATAGGCAGGGATTTCCAACGAGCTATCATGCGCTCAATTTGGACTTTGGGAAGGGCCTAAAAATCAGCTCCAAATTTGTGTTATGCATAGAGATTTTGGGCACGGCGCATAGAGGATTTTAGCCTATTTTTCACTCAACAGCTCAGAATTTCGCCTAGTTTTGTCCAGTTTCACTTTTTCATGTAACTTTTGATGTACCTTGATGTAATTTCAAAAACATGATGTAATTTTGGAAAATTTTTACTTTTTCTAGAAGATTCATTCACCAAAAGGTGAAATGTAAGTGAATGAATCAGTTTCCTAGCATATAGAGGCAAGTTGTTTCATTTCCTATTATTCAGTTCCTAGTTTAGATATGGTTAAAACAGCTCCTAGAATGATGAGCTCGACCCCTATAGGCATGGGAATGGGTTAGGCTTGTCTATATGATGTATTTTATGAGTCATTTTCAGGGTTGGACACTTGGGATTGCATAGCACTTCATTGTACATCATTTCTGCATTTTTGGCAAAGGAAAGACCAGGGTTTTGCAGCACTCTTTGGGATCCTTGTGGCTCTGTGTTTTGATGGTGTTTTTCTCTATATATTTTTAAGTTCACTGATGTTTATGTGTACCATTTCTCTTCTCTTTTCTTCTTAAATTAAACAAATCAGTGTTAAAGGTGGAATTCAATAGCTTGCTTTGCTCTGCCTTCATTTTTGTTTAATTTTTCATGTTTTCATCTGTTTGAGGAGGAATCTTGAAACCCTCTTTCCCTCTTCAGCTCCTCACCAGTGTGATCCATCCATTCAATCAATCTAAAGCATCAAAACAATTTCCTTCCTCGCCCCAATCAGAACTCTGCAAAAACTAGGCCTTATCCCCGCACCCAAAATTGCCTTTCCCTTTGATCCAACAAAAACCCCCCAAATCAAACTCAAACTCCTTCATTTATATACCTAGCCTAAAATTAGTTTTTATTTCATTCATCTCAAGCCCTATTGATACATTTTTGCTGAGATTTACCTGGAGAGAGCCCTCTCCTTTTCTGGTAGGGCTAGCTACCAGACTGAGCGTGGTTTGATGTTACCCTAAACTCTGCCTTCTTTTAGCCTCAGGTAGATTTGGGCAATAACAGAAAGGAAACAGTTATTTCAAAGGATCTGGTGAATCAAAATCACCAATCCAAGGGGATTGAGAATATATGTCGAGAGGCATGCTCGAAGGAGCAGAATTAGTGGACGGAGTGCCCGAGGCGGCAATGAGTTCACAGTAATTGATTTCAATCAGACTCAATAGCATCGAATCTCCAAACACATCGATCTGTTCAGGAGAAGGGATAACCCAGGGGTCATCGGTATGAGAAATCATGTTGACCTTAACAGTATTTGGTGGTGGAAGGGGAAAAATACCCATGAGGATAGGGTCCTTGAAAAGGCCCGGTCTGACACTCTCATAGGGAGTAGCAATATTATCCATGTATGGAATGTTTTTCTCGAAAGAAGAAGTGAATAAAGAAAATTGATCAACAGTAATAATATTTCCTTCGTGCGGGAACTTCAAAACACGAAAGAGAGTGGAAGGAACGCACAACATGATGTGAGTCCAACTATGTACAAGGAGAAGATTATAATTGAGTTTAGCATCAACGACTTCAAACTTGACGTCAACTATCTTCCCTTCCAATGTAATCAGAAAACTAGCAAGAACACCAAGAGGTTTAGATTCCCTTCCATCAAATGCTTCAAGAGCATTGGGTGAAAAAGTGAGAGCTGGAGAACCAATGGCTTTCCAACAAGAAGATGACATAATACAAGTGGATGCACCCTTGTCCACAATGGCCCGGTGAATATTCAAACCATTAATACCAACTAGAATAATGAGCACAATTTGGTGCGGGAGTTTCGGGATGAAATTATCTAAATTGAAAGCGTGAAGGCTAGTGTCGGGAGGATCGACCCCACCTATCACAGGTAGCAAAGCCTTCTGTTGCGATAGAAAACTCTGAAGTACTTCTAATGCAGACATCACGGATGGCGCCTAGGCTAAATCCTCAAAAATACTGTAATGCTGAGCAGCACGGATGTTAGTATTATACGAAGATTTACGAAGTACGCATTTGGAAGGCGACCATACAAAGGATTCAGTTCTAGGCCATTAAATCTCAAGAGAGCCAAAAACAGGTGGAGGAGGAGGACCATCAACAATCTCCTTCCCCACTACCTGACGTGAACTAGAATAATCTTTCGAGCATGTAGCAATAGAAACGGGTGCAGAACCGTTCATCATAAACACTTGCAAGCTAGATGGGGCAGAGGACGGAGGTTACTTTACCATCTGGGTATGCTGAGGGAAAGGTTCTTTAAGAATGGCCAAAGCTCATTGGGTGCCTTTGAGAAATTGAATCACTTCAGATAGTCGAGGACAGTCCTTGGTGAAGTGCTCATCATCACAAATCAAACAAGGATACTTTGGCTTGCGTTGAGAACTATCAGCAGAACAAGGTTTTGGAGAATCCTATTTTGGGGTATCGGCTTTGGCCTTACCTTTACCCTTCTTCTTACCTTTGGAAGTGCTATCTGTAGGATTGGCCTGAACAACATTCACTTGTGTGGGTTTTCCAGAATTCGAAGTTTACTAAGAAGCTACATTATTGGAAGAAGTAGACTTTTGCTTCCCAGAGTTGGATGAAGGAGACTTCTGAGAAGTCTGCAATATGGAACCAATAATACCATCAACAGATGGAGTTTCTGGTGGTTTAGAAGTTCCAGGTCGAGGAGCATCAGGCAAGATATCATATAATGCGCCAGAATGTGAGTGCTATAGGGTAAAATGCTTGGGTTATTGGTTATCGTATATCCCTCTTAGGGCTTTCAGGTGCCCGAGGCAGATAGTAAGATTAGCTATACAGTTCACAAAGATGGCATATACATGTTCATATTAACTTAAAACAACTAAATGGAATGCGATAGAAAATTACCTCTTTGACGATCTTGGAGTCCCTTGGAGAGCACTAGGCAGTGAAACAAGAGTCCTTCTTCACCGGCTCCAAATCTTAGTCCTGCAATCAATCAAAGCACTTGTGTAATTTCTAACACAACATATATCCTATCAATTAAGCCAATATATAATGAACCTCTAAATTATTCCCATCTGATCCATTCATATCATACTAAGTAAATATTCAAACAATAATGACAATATTAAGCATCGAATGGACAAAACAGATACAGTTCTATTGATTTTGAAAGAAGGAGGATTACAACCGTTGGTTGTACCAAGCCCTCCTCAGCCTTCCAATCTCTCTATCTCTCAAGTAGTGAAGTCTTAGTCAACAAGCTCTCTAGGAACCTCTTTGACTCTTGGCCTTCACACTATAACACTATCCTCTACTTCACAAGTATTCAAAACATTAGCAATCCTTCGACCTTCAACTAAGAGCCTTTAGCTCCTTTTTATAGGAGAGGGAGAAAGCCATTGTTGCCTTTCTATTTCCACTAGTTTGGAATAGAAAAAAAAAATATGTTTCTTTAATATCTATGCTTTTTCCTCCTTGGGAGTTCAGTATTTTATGGCAGTGACCAATAATGAATTGGTGCTTTGCAGTTTCCTTTGTGAACTGACCCTCTTGTGAGGTAAAGCCGAAGATTCAAATCATTCTCCGCGGGTTTTTCCCTTTTCAAACTTAAAACACGGGTAACACTACCCTCTAGTGTAAACAGAGCATTTCCCTAGCCACTAACGCGGCCAATTCACTGATTCACTACATTATAACGCTCTTGTGTTGTTATAGAGAGGCGTTACCTTGGTAGAAATAGGTTTAATTTAGGTCTTTGTATTCCTTCCATATTTTTCTTCTCCTCTGAGCTGGTGAGGAGGCATTTTGACCTATAACAGATGCCCCCTAAAGTGTGAGGTCAGAGATGAAGACGATGGTTGAAATACTTTATAATTTGTGTAGAGATGAAGAGATTGAAAGACTAAGGAAAACCTGAAACAACAACATATGTTAGAAAATATAGTATCTTCCTCGAGTGAGGCATTCCCATGCTTAGTAGCTTAAACAACATGATTTCTCTAGAATAGAGATATGAAGAGTCTGTCCACCGATAAGCACAATGTGGAAGTGTCTGTCATAATAGGATCAGTCTGAAGAAGCTATCTCCATAAACAATATCGCAACTTGGGGAAGGAAACACAACTTTAATGATGTAGCCTTTGCCCGAAGGTCTTGACTGCCGATTCACTTAAACTGCATATTTCTCAACATGTGAATGAAGGAGTTGTCGTCGAACATGTGAGAAATCGTCTGATTACTAGTCGATAATGAAAACTGTTAACAGACGTGAAGGCGGCCACTAATAATGATGATGGTCCCTAAGATGCACAGTACAATCTAGCGAGTGTGAATAAAATGAGTTGAATTCAAAAACTCGTAGAATCATTTGACCAGGAGCCAATGATGGAGACCCCTGATCAAACACAAGACTACCTGCCACTGATGTCTGCAAGTATCCGGGTACTGATGGGTTTCTGGATCAGCTTCCTAGATAAGATGCTGAAATAGATAGGAAGAGATCTGTTGAAAGTTAGGCACTGAGGCGTCCTACATCAGTTAACACGCAACGAAAACCAACTGATGTTGTTTATGATTCAAGATAATGAAGCGGAAATAGGGATGTTGGACGACAAATAATTTCTGGCATAATGAACGGTTTGGTTGATAATAGGAGCTATAGATAGCGAGATCTGCTTGAACAATAGAAGGCACTCTAGCAGGGTACTAGGCAGCTGAAGCTTGATGAACACCAAAGAGTGTGTTAGGATTTTACTGGTGCAGGGACACTGGGAAATGCAGGCTAATACTCATAGATGGTAGGGTTCGGCTGGCTGCGAAAGAGTTTTTTGGGAAGTGCCATGTTCAAGAATTTTGCTGCCAAATCGACCTTTTTTGAAATGTAGCAGAGGTAGTATCCATTTTTTCCAAATTTTTCCCCGTCTGATTAAGTTTAATGAGTCTAGACGAGTAAACTTGATGAATTTTTCATATTTAGAGAGTTTGAAAAATGTCAGAAAAGACAACTCTGTGCCCCGTCTGATCAAGTTTAACGAGTCTAGACGAGTAAACTCGGTGAATTTTTCATATTTAGAGAGTCTAAAAAATGTCAGAAAAGACAACTTCATTGGGGTACCTTTGTCATGTCTTGATAACCAGGCACGACAAAGGGAGAATAGTAAGCCCGAAATAGTTCATTTTCCGTGAATTAGTCCATCGAAGCCGGAAAAGTGAGAAATATATGTTCGATGGACGTCTACCTCATTTTGTTATGAGTACGAGGAGATGGAGTAAACTCAATACTCTTTGTGAAATTTTAACGAGTCACATGGAGAAAACTCGGTTGCTTTTTCAGTTTAAAGAGCTTTGAAAAAGAGAAAAGAATGGCTCCTTACTTTCTGTCGTGGTAGTTTAACGAGCTTGACAAAGTCAACTCGGGGTTTTTTCAGTTTTATGAGCGATAAAAAGATTCCTAAAAATAAAGCTCAGTGCTTCTTCATAGTTTTAATGAGTCTGAAGAAGAAAACTCTAGGTTTTTCGGATTAACGAGCAAGAAAAAAACCATACAAAAAGAACGCTCGATATCAAATTCATATAAGTTTAACGAGTCCGAAGAAGGGAACTCGAGGTTTTTTGGATTAACGAGAAAGAAAAATACCGTAAAAAGAAAGCTCGATATCAACATGAGTATGTATGCATATAAATCTTTATCACTCATCAGAACATCAGTACCAAATCTCAATAGTTGCGACACATGCATAGCTAGAATTCACAACTTTTGCCGACTAGCGTGAGAGAGTCATGTCCCAGAATTTGCTATAAGAAGGTCAGAAGACCTTCATTTCCACTGTTTTGAATGCTGTGAAGGAGCTCTGGGGTGAAAAGGGGTGAAATCTTCAGCTGACGATTATGGTCAATCCGGGAAATAGTTTTCCTTCCTGCAAGATCCAGGTAAGAGCTCGAACCTCCTGCTATCATTTAATTGTCTTTTTGTTACTTTTTTCCTGGTTCAAAATTAGAAAATTTCGAGGCCCTAAAAAAAAATCTTGCACCTAACGCGGGGCAGAGGTATAACGGTCGTCTTAAACGCATAACCTGTGATGGGATACTGCGTTAGCGTGCTCTTTTTTGTACCAGAGCCAGCGTTAGGTGCACCGTGTTGTCTAGCAACTCGATTTTTTCTATTTTGAAGTGGTCCAGGCAAGTTTTGATCGGTTGAAAATGTTGCATTTGCAACTATTCAACTGTTAATCATGAGTATCTAGTGAGAGAGAGAACATGAGCGGGAAGAATGAGAGATGGTGATGGATGCTGCAAGCTTAATGGATCTCCGTAGATGTGGATTGCTAAAGTATGCCTACTTAGAACTGATGAGGGGTCAAGAGGACCTCCTGAGGTGGCTAATCTAGCAGGACGAATGGCACCATGTCTTTCGGATTGGGGGCAATGAGCTCTCAATCGAAAAGGATGGTGTGTGATTTTTGACCGGCCTATCATGTCGCGGGGTGAGGCCCAACTTGACGAGGTCCAGAACTAGCCCATGTTCCACTACTAATCTGATTCGTGCGCATTGCATACGTGAGACTCAGGCTGTGAGCAACCGGATACCAATTGCACAGGTGACTTTAAGACCACTGAGGTCTATATTATGGATGATTGTTCACTTGGCAGGTGCTAAGAGTCAGCATGTGGCCACCAAGGCCTAGATGCTCCTAGCCTTGGACTGTATGCAGCCTCAGGTTTTCGACTGGTGTGACGGAGTTGTCCGTCGGGTCCGAGTAGAGCTTACCGCATGTAAGACCCGTACCCAGAGAGAGTTTGGGTATGGTACACTGATTGTCTCTTTCATACTGGAGTAGATACCACTGATGAGGCCCAGGATCGTTACAGCGCCATTGGGTCCACGTGAGCCGAGGCAGGCTCGGTGGGCCGCTTTGCTTCTGCGGACTGGGGAGGTTCCTGTCCGCCACTGTTTTGATGATGGATTTTTTGATTGGCTCAACTCACAGATTATTATGATTGAGGATTATCCCTATGCAGGGATGAACTTCCTAGGCGATATGGAGTTAGTGTTTCCTCCTGGCACCCAGTGGGGGCTCAATGGTAAGAAGGAAATGATCAGTGTATTCCAAAGAAGTACTTTGTTTTTTTGTCTTTTGAATGTTTATGCAGTTTTTTTGTTGAAAACAGGGTGAAAATTATGTTTTGACATGAAGCGTTTGTTTGCTTGACACAGATGTGGCACCTGTCCGACCAGTTGGGGCCCCTCGCTATGCACAGTGAGGACTGCAGTTACCCAGGGCTGGCACACCAGCAGATGATGCGAAAGCCGACAAGGATGATGATGCCCAAGTTTTACATGAACTCTCCAGAAACCTGGAGGGTCTAAGTATGGGTATACCACCCCTTCCTATGCGGGAGGTTCTAGTTCGTCTGCAGCGGCATACTGTAGGTGTGCCAGAGAGATAACTGGTGCCTCTGAGGAGGATAGTTAGAGCAGTTGTATGCTACCATGATCATCAGGCCTAGTTGGCGGAGCGGATGTATTAGTGTCAGAGCGTGGCTTAGTGTAGCCAAATTTTTGTAAAACAACCAAGTTTTGGAAGATTTTTTGATGTAACTATTGTTCTCGACATGACATATATATATATATATATATATATATATATATATATATATATATATATATATATATATATATATATATATATATATATATATATATATATATATATACCTACTTTTTGGTGATTTTGTGGTTTTTAGTTTTTATGTATTTTTAATGGGATAAAAATATATATACTCATGAGTGAATCTTTTATAGTAAATGTGATAAATGCCAATCTAACACATAGTTTTCCAAAGAATCGGCTAATGTATTAAATCCTCTAGGAACATGCTCAAATGTAATTGTTTGAAATTGACGTTCTAAAAGTCGCACTCTTAAAAAATAACGCAACAAGACTGGATGACGGACATGGTAATGATTGTTTAACTATATAATGACGAGTTGGGAATCTAACCCGACCACTAAATTGGAGATGCCACGAGATGCCGCTTCCATGAGGAGTTGGATCACTGACATGTACTCGGCAACATTATTGGTGGCGCTACCCAGGAAGATTCCCCCAGAACCAAGGAGGTCTAACTCAGGAGTGTAGAGAACCCAAGCAGCTGAAGTAATGTGTCTAGTGTGACGACTAGCACCATCCGCATATCCGACGTATGATAAAGAGGGTGATGGCATCTGTGTGAAAGAAAAATATTACCTGAGAAAAACACTGCAAAAACCAAAAAAAAAAATCCAGAGACATCAAAACAATAAGAAAAACTTATATACATAAAATTACAAAGCATATTCCTAGTGAGAAACTAGGCAAAATACTTCTTTAAGTAGAGCCCATTGCGGGGCTCTGCGAGTGGAATTCCATTACAGTCCTGAAGTTCGTAAGCGCCCTTTGAGAGGACTTTAGTGACGATGTAAGGACCAAGCCATAATGGTTGGAGTGTTCCTGCCCCCAAGAGGTCATGTTTCTGATCATATAGTAGAACAAGATCGCCCTCTTGGAAAGAAAGAGGCTTGACAGATTTTTCGTATTGAGCCTTGACTCGGCACTCGTGAGCTTCGAGTGCTAGTGTAGCATCTCAACGAGTTTCTTCCAAATGATTGAGTGAGAGCAAGCGCTCTTCTGTGGCGGTGGTGCCAGGCAGGAGTTCAACGGCAAGTTTGAGTGATGGAATTTTGCACTCGATTGGAAACACTTCCTCCAGGCCGAAAGCAAGTTGGAATGGCGTGAAGCCTGTGGTAGTTTTGATTGATGTTTGGTATGCCCATAACGTGGAATACAACTTCCGATGCCATGTGGTTTTATGGCTTCCGACCAATCGACGAATCATGCTTTTGAGGACGCCATTTACGGCTTCGACTTGACCATTAGCTTGAGGGTAATAAGATGAAGAATGATCTTGACGGAAACCTAGCATGGATGTTAATTTGGTCATCATATGATTCTGGAAGTGGGATCCATGATCTGTGACAATAGGTAGGGGTACGCCGAACTGACAGATTACTTGATTGAACATGAAGAGAGCGGCAGTTTCGCCATCGGCCTTGAAAGTGGGAAGGGCTTCTGCCCATTTCGTAAAATAGTCGACCGCAACCACGATGTAGTTGTGTCCATTTTCTGAAGTGGGATTGCAGGTGACGAAGTCAATCCCCCATTTAGCGAAAGGACCTGTTAGAGTCGGTCCTTACAGCCCTCCGTCAGTGATCATTTCGTCTTTTGCATATTCATTTTTAGATGTCTCGCTTGTTCCACTTCGTTGCATTTCACTAGGAGCATGCCATGGACTGACGAAGGGGTCTGTTGTCTTATGTTTCCTCATGTTTACAACTGCAGTGCTATTTTAAAAATTTCCTCAAAAAATCACTTGAAGTCATTGTCGTTTCATATATGGTCATTAAAATGTCAATCAATGTCTTTGGTCCTAGTGTCTAGGGTTTTTGAGTCATTTGTATACCAGTCATAAAGCATGCAGGGTGAGGAAGGTTCCGCATTTTGATTTTTTGTTTTATTATCATCAGCATTTTAAAAGAAAAACATTTCTAGTCCAAAACTCTGTTTTGGAACTAGAAATTGATCATTATTATTTTTGTAATAAATTGTACTTATTCCACCAAGAAGAAAATGTCAAAGCAGACCTCTGGTCTTTTCCTTAGCTAAATAGCCATATCCCTGCAAGAAGACAGCAAAATCATCAAAATCGAGCTCAGAAAAGCCAAAAGAAGATTGTATTTAAAAAGCCAAATGTGAAATTACAAAAACATTGTAATATGGGTTTTCAATTAGATTTGAAACAAATCTGATTGTGGAAGATATTTGCAGCATATATAAAAGCCAAACCAATTTCATTTGCACCAATCTACAGCACCCAAATCGAGTTTTGGAGTTGGAGGGCCGATTTCATAGTTTTGAAACAGCGTTGACAGGGTCTTGGAGCTCGAGCGACCCACCTGGGCGCGAGCGACCCATCTGGACAGAGCGACCCACCTGGGTTATTTCCGCAGTGTGAACTTACAAGGTGAGCGACCCACCTGGGCCGAGCGACCCACGCAGAGGTGAGCGATCCACGCATCAACAGAGGTTCGAAAATTCGTTTTGAGCGCTCAGTCTTGTTTGGGATCGCCCCCATCGGCCTTCAAACAGGTTTTTAGCAATTGCTTGATGTTTTTAAATGCGTTGGTGGCATCATTGATGATTTCAAACACTTCAAATGGAGGATTTAAACCCCACAGTCATGGCAATATCGTTTTTTAGGGTTTTAAAATGAATATGGATGGTTGCATGAGTCTGTGTCCTATTTTATGTCAGTGATATATCCAGCCTTGCATATATTATCAAAACCATATTATTCTCATACCCATTATATCATTGTGACCATTGCTATTACTTTACCATGTTTAAGACTTTCGTTCCATGGTGACTGTGGTTGTATTGTGTCTCACTGCCCAATGTTAAAAACACTCTCATAACTCTATTTCATTTGCCCATTGACACTTATAACTCTGTTGTAATTGTTCATAGACAAACACTTTCATATGATGCCATGCCCCCTTTGACAAGATTTGCTCAAAATTCTGAAGGTTGCCTGCTCCCTTTGGTCAAAGTTTCACTTGCATTTAAAACAGAGATTGTGCCTCTTTTCCAATCCATTTAAAACAGAGATATTATCATGGTTTGTTTCCTTATGGTGTTTTGAGGATGGGGATATTTGTTGGGTGTTGAAACACACATCATAACTTTGTTTGCACTGCTTTCATATCAGTATACATAGTGCCAATAGCTTGGTCAGAGCCATGTCGGAGACAGAGTCAGAATATGAGCTAGGGTCAGGCAGTGATTCGGTGACTGAAGGTAATGTGCCACAGGGGTCTCACAGAGATCACAGAAGTGGTAATCATCGCAGAGAGGAGCCTACTTCTTTGGCTCGGTTGCAGGCATGTCCATTAGCTATGGATTGTTTTCGATACTTGTCATGTTTCAGATTTTGTGAGATGATTGCACAAACCCGGCCTCATCGTGAATTGGCCTGTTTGTTTGTTCTTCATTTACGGGATGGTCGGGTAAGTCTTGCCGGGGTTGATTTCATTGTGTCACCCTTGACTATCGCTCAAGCCACTGGTATACCAAACATGGGCGAGGAATGGAACAAGGGTCAGCATTTAGAGAAATTTCACTATGAGCCATATATTAAAACTGGATATATGGGTTACTTGAGCAGAGTTTTTCCATTCAGATTCTTGAGAGATGAGTATGCACCGCCGATGAAGCTCATCATTCAGTATTTTAGTTGTGAGGGCAGGTATGCTCGTCTTTTCGCGTACCATATTCGTTTGTTGATGCACTTCACAAGGGTACGTATGATGAATATCCCGTATTTCATATACCGCAACATAGAGAGGATGGTGATGTTTGTGCAGAAGAAGACGAGCCCAGTGCAGCAATACAGGAGTATATATCATTTCGCTTTGATCAAGATCATGGTGTCACATCAGTTGGCAGAGCAGGGCATCACATGGGAGGATTTCATTTCTAGAGACTTTTTCAGAGTGCCACAACCGCTTCTCGAGACAGTTCATGATGCAGGGGAGCCTTCACACCAGCTGGACATACTTGAGGTTGAAAATATCAGCACTCCTTTGGTTCAGACATATCAGCGAGGCCACAGGGCCTTATTTGCAGCGACACGGCGAGTATTATCTCCACGTGAGGTGGAAGGGGTCTTGCCCACTTCATCGACACGGTGAGTATTATCTCCACATGATGTGGAAGGGGTCTCGCCTTCTACTTCAGTACAGGTACAGGTACAAGACAGGGGCAAGAGGCCCATGCATGATGAGGGCCCATCAGGAGGCCGGGACATAGATTTCACAGTTATTGATGTTGATGCGGGCTCTCCTAGCTCGAAACTGAGGGAAGTCATCCAGGAGCAAAGGGCCGAGAATGACCAAATGAAAGATCAATTGCAGAAGGCTCAGTGGGTGATTAACTATTTGGAGCAGCACAACAAACAGCTTGAGGATGAGCTAACATATTATGAGTTGCGTCGAATCCGTGAGGACAGACAGTGGAATCGAAAGAGGCCCGGTGACATGACACCGACTGACAGAGATACTGTACTCACACATGTGAACATCCATCTGGAGAAATTATTGGCGAAGGCCAATCGAGACAAAGACATTCTTCGCCACATGAAAGGCCATTATTGGGCTCGCATGCATGTGTGCAAAGCGAGAATGAAGATCATGAAGAGGAGGTTGCGCAAGGCACTTAGACGGCAGAAAAGGCCTAATCCACTTCGGATTTTGGCCGAGGCTTCATTGAATGGGCAGGAAACATGATGGAGGACCTCCGCTCCGAATTTGGGCAAATTCAGAGAAAATTTTTTCATTTTCAAATTTTTGGGTAAAAAAACAGGTTTTGCAGTTACGTGGGTCGCGCGCTCATGCGCTCACTTTTTTTTGGGACACTTGCTGGAGGAAATTTTTACATTTTTGGATTTTTCATGGTTAATTATGGATCCTCTGAAGTCAATTTATCATTTCATCAAAATCTGGATGGTCAAAAAGCTCAAAAACACCATGAAAACCACCTTGCTGCCACCTTTTGCACCAGCAGGGAGTACCTCTGGGTGAATGCGGTTTTGGAGGGTCAAATGAGCTCCAAATTCAGAAATTCCACTTGGGTTGGCAAGTAGACATCCAGGGCTTTCCAACGAGCTATCATGAGCTCAATTTTGATGCCGGGAAGTACCTCAAATTCAGCCTGGAACATGAGCGACCCACACGGCTCAGGAGCGACCCACTTGAATTTTTTCTTGAATATTCAGCTGCCAGCTCAGTTTTTCATCTAGTATGGACCAGTTTTGCTTATGGATAGAATTTTTGGGTTTTTATGATGTAAATTCATGTTTGGCATGTAACTTTGGCTTATTTTTATCTCTTCTAGAAGATTCACTCACAAAAAGGGTAAAAATCATGTAATGGATCAGTTTCCACTCTTTTAGAGGCAAGTTGTTAGCTGCCTAGATTGTAGTTCCATGAATAGAATTGGTTGAAACTGATCCCCGAAGAGGGAATTCGACCCCTAGAGGTGGGGAAAGGTGTTAGAGTGATCTATATATTGTAATTTCTCAATCATTTTCAGAGGTTGGAGAGGTTGGACTCTTGGGATACTTTTGATATCATTGTACATACTTTTCATATTTTGGCTAAGGAAAGATCAGTGGTTTTGCGGCACTTGTTGGGATCCTTGTGGTGTTCTGTTCTTGATGGTGTTTCTTCTTTGTTTACTGTAAGTTTCTTCATGTTTAATGTATGCCATCCTTTCATTATGCTTCTGAACTAAATTGGATGAGTGAATAAGGTTGAATCCATTGTTTACAGTGCTTAGCCTTTGAATTCAGTTAGTTCTATATGTTTTCAGATGTTTGGAGAGGATCCAAGTCCTTATTTGCCCTCTTCAGCTCCTCGTCGGTCTAATCTATCCATATATCCAATTTAAAGCATCAATATCATCACCTACCTCGCCCCAGCTTGAACTCTGCAAAGGTCTGACCTTATCCCCGGACCCAAAATTTGTTTTCCCATTACTCCAGCGAAAACCCAAAAAATCAAAAATCAAACATACATATCTCTTTACTAGCCTAAAATCAGTTCTTATTGTAAGTCATCTCACATCCTATTGCTTATTTTCTCGAGATTGACGGAGAGAGCCCTCTCTTGTCCTCGTAGGGCTAGCTACGAGGCTGAGCGTGGTTTGATGTAGCCTTGAGTTTTACTTCATTTCAGCCTGAGGTAGATTTGAGTGCTAACATATTGGCGACCATACTGGGGAAGATCTCAATGGTTTGCTTGTTGATGTGTTTGTTCCATGAGTCTTAGACAGAGTCTGAAGTCACGCCAGGTAGCTTTCGAAACGCTTTTGTTATGCATAAGCGGAAGTAGATAAACGTTGCTTCAGTCGATCTCCGGTAAGCTTGTGTGTGCAGTACTTGATTTGTAAATCACCCCAGTACACTTATTCGTTCTAGACCTTTTGGATGATTGAGTCTAGAAGTCGAAAGGCTGAAAATAATTGACTGTGTTCCTTGAAATTTATCCCGAGAAGATCAATACACTGGCTTCAAGAAGGAATACTAGGGCGAATCCTGACCCTGATCCACCAACAATATTTGAAAATCCAAACCTGATTCCGAGGACCCTTAGAAAACAAGGAAGTCAAGAAAGTTCTGAAAGAGAAAGCCAATTGAGTTTTGGGAGTTCCAGATTGCTTACCCGATCTGCATCCTGTCCTGTGAAAATCATATATGTTGATGAAATCCCTTTTGATGCACAGTTTGAAACATCCTTGTTTGTAAATTTTTCCGAAACTGAATTGTCAAGATTAGTTCCAGATCCATTGTTTACTGAAGATTTGCAATATATATTTGTTTCACATTACCTGGATAGACAGTTGCAAAATTCCATTGTGGATACCAACACTCCTGAATTCACTGAATCTGCTTCACAAATTCTTGGACCATCTGAAATTGCATCTAGTTCACACATTCCTACTGAACCTCCTTTTATCCCTACCATTCCTGTTCAGCCAGAGTTTTCTGATCAGCAATCCATAGTAATTTCTCCTCCGTCTCCACCAAATACACCTCGCAGACCTACTGCTCCTAGTCCTCCTGTTTCTCCTCGACAGCAGATTGTCATCAATCCACCAAGAGCTATGGCTGCTCGTTTTGCACCTCTTGTGTTACCACAGCAGTTGAATGATATGCCCGCAGATTATCAGAGCAAGATCCCAACATTTGATGGCACTCCACAGAGTCTTCCTGCACAACAGCATGTAGACAATATGGCAGATTTCTTTGATCGTTTTGAGATTGATGAAGAGAATGTGAGTATGAGGCTTTTTGTGCAAACCTTTGGAGGAGAGGTAAGAAAATGGTTTAGAGCCTTGCCACAAAGAAGCATCACTACATTGGCAGAACTCCAGAGGCAGTTTTTAGATCGATGGGAGATGAAGAAGGATCCACTGCAGATTACTTCAGAATATACAAACCTCAAACGTAATCCTGGTGAGTCTGTTCAGGATTATATCATTAGATTCAATACAGTGTATAATGCTATTCCATATGACTTGAGACCGTCTAAAAAGTCTGCTCTCCTTAAATTCCCGGATGGCTTTGATCCGGAGATGGCTTATTCCCTTCGTGATAGAGATCCACCTACTTTAGAAGACATGCAGAAGGTCGCTGTTAGTGTTGAGGCAAATCTGAATGATAAAAGAGCACGGTTGAAAGCGGAGAAAAGAGTGACAATAAAGGAAGAGCCTTCCACATCTATATCAGAACAGCACTTGGCTCGTGAGTTGGAAAAGGTTTTAAAGAGAATGAATCTTGACAAATCAGAAACACAGTTTCGAAATCCAAATTTTCGTGGCCAGCAGCAGCCACAATTCAGAATTAAGCAGCGTGAACAAAGAGCTCAAGAGCCAGCAGCCCAACAGCAGATTAAGACCCCTCTTTTGTAGAATTTTGTGAGTCATGATTCCGATGATGATGATGATGTGTCAGGTGAGAAAAATCATTTTTTCACTCCCGATGATTTGCCTATCTATATCACCGAGGATGAAGAATATGGAGAAAGTTCAGTTGTTCAGAAAGATGAGGATTTCATCCTAACAAATGATGCTGATTTAGAGGAAGAGTCAGATGAATACCAAAGAGGATATATGAATGCATTGACTGCCCAGCATAAACAATATTCATTGAGAAATCGAGATGTGCCCATAAATCCCATTCAGAAAAGAAAAGAAGCTTCAGCACCGAAGACAGACTCACCGATACCACAAAAGAAAGGGAAAGAGACAATCGACCCTGCATCAAGTAAAGTATCATCAGCTGAGAAAGTAAATCAGTCAAACATAGTGAAAGACAAGGCTGAAAAGAAGGAAGTTCCAGTCAAAGAGGTTGAGAAGGTTACAGCATTTAGTTTGGAAAATGAAATTTCCAAACTGAAAATATCTATTCCTTTGACTGAAATTATGAAGAACAGCAGCTACCGTAGTCAAGTCTCTAAAATTCTGAACTTTGATCCAATGATTGACACAGTAAATGTTGAGGATGATCAGCCGGAATTGATTTTTGGGCCTGCATTAAATGGTGAGTCTCCTGACAGTAATGTTCCTCCTTTTTACATCAGTTTTAGGTTGCACGAATATATATTGCACAATGCTATGCTCGATTCGGGTGCTTCGCACAATTTGATGCCAAAGGCGATCATGGAAAAGTTGGGATTAGACATTACAAGAGAGTATCATGACTTGTATTCATTTGATTCCAGCCGGGTAAAGTGTATAGGACTCATAAAAGATTTGGTGGTAAGCTTAGATCAAATCCCAACAAAGAATGTTTTGATGGATGTGGTGGTTGCCGACATTCCTCCACGGTTCGGGACGCTCCTTGCAAGATCTTGGGGGGCAAAGTTGAAAGGTACACTTCAGTTAGATTTCTCTTATGCTACAATTCCAGTCTTCGGTCAAATGAGAAAGTTATATCGAGAGCAGAAGATGAAATACATGATAACTAGCAAAGAGAAGCCAATCAATCATCCTGTGAACTATGTACATACCGATTTAGAGTCGTTTGTGTTGCTTGCGGATAGTTTTAATTACGTAGAAAGTCAATTAGTTCAGGCAGAAGACATACCAGAAATAAATGAGAATTTTAGAGAAGTTTTGCAAAAAGAAAGAAGTGAAAAACAAGCTGTTATGGAGCAATCAGCTGAAGACAATGGGCAGCAAACAGGAAAAACAGAGCCGGCACAGTTTCAGCATTTAGATGATGATGAAGATGGTCTTTGGACCATGGATTTTGATGGTGCAGTGGGCAGCGATGGTGCTGGGATTGGTGTGTGGATTCGTAGTCCATTTTCCGCTCCTGATAGAGTTCCGAGCAATGTGAGAGTGTGTTCTTACAAGCTTGCATTCGATTGTTCTAATAATGAAGCGGAATACGAGGCTCTTATTGCTGGCCTTAAGATTCTCAAGAAGCTGAAAGCGAAAAGGATTGCAGTATATGGTGATTCAGAACTAGTGATAAAGCAAGTTAAAGGTGAGTTTCAGGCTAAGCATCCTCGCATGAGGGCTTACCGAAATGCAGTTTTAGACATTCTGAAGTTATTTTCTGATCATACTTTGACATGTGTGCCCCGCATACAAAATGGTGTTGCTGATGGGCTTGCTAAGGCAGCAAGCAATCTTAAAATTCCCATGAATTCCAGCAACAAGTTCGAGATACATGTGAAACACCGGCCCACCGTTCCATACAATCAGCGATGTTGGCAAGTCTTTGAGGATGATGAGGAGATTAGTGAATTTCTGCAGAATAAGGGTAAGTTTAAAGATACCTCCATAGATACAGAATTTGATGATGGTAGTGATGACATACAAATAAATCAAATGGAAGTGCTGCAATTAAAGGACAACATCATTCCTAAGGGATTGATTCCTTTGGAGGAGTTGTTTGATCAAGATGATGTAGCCCGCAAGCCTACATTGAGGCCAACAGAGAAGGGTGTCGAAGAGGTAAATATTGGGACAGCTGAGAATCCCAAGATGGTAAAATTGTCAAAGTCATTGTCACCAAAGGTAAGAGCAGAATATGTGAAATTGTTGTCATCATTTTCTGATGCGTTTGCGTGGGATTATTCAGATCTAAAAACATATGATACTAATATCATTCAGCATACTATCCCCATCAAACCAAATCAGAAGCCTTTTCGTCAAAAGTTGAGGAGGATCAATCCAAAGCTGCTACCATCGATTGAAAAAGAGGTAAATAGGTTGTATAAGTCAGGAATCATTGTGCCTATTCGATTTTCGGATTGGATATCAAACTTGGTGCCCGTGAGAAAGAAGACAGGTGAGATCCGTTTATGTATTGATTTCAGAAATCTGAATAAGGTATCATTAAAAGACAATTATCCGCTGCCAAAAATGGACCATATATTGCAGCGAGTAGTTGGAGCATCAAGGATGTCACTACTCGACAGATACTCAGGTTATAATCAGATTTTAGTGCAGGAAGATGATCGTGACAAAACTGCGTTCACCACTCCTTGGGGAACATTTCATTATGCAAAGATGCCGTTTGGTTTAAAGAATGCAGGCGCTACCTTTCAGCGTGCAATGGACATGGCTTTTTCCAACGAGAAAGATGTGTTTTTGGTTGTTTACCTTGATGATCTAACTGTGTTTTCCAATTCTGATGAGGAACATTTGTATCATTTGAAAATTGTTTTCCAGAAGTGCAGAAAATATGGCATTTCGCTGAATCCGAAAAAGAGCCTTTTCGCCATGGATGAAGGAAAGCTCCTTGGCCACATCATATCGAAAGATGGCATTCGAGTTGATCCTGCATGTGTTGAAGCCATACAGCAGATTGAGCAGCCCCGGAACAAGAAAGAAATACAGTCATTTAATGGTAAAATGAATTTTCTGCGTCGTTTCATTCCAAATCTTGCAGAACACCTTAGAGAAATCACGAACATGCTGAAAAAGGACAGTCAGGTAAAATGGACAGAAGAGGTGGTAAATTCATTCAATTTGGTAAAGATAGCTCTTTCCTCAGCCCCTATTTTAATCAGCCCAGATTACACACAAGACTTCATTTTATTTTCTTTTGCTTCTGAGCACACATTGGCAGCTGTTTTGATGCAAAAAAGGGACGGAGTTGAGAAGCCCATTGCTTTTTTCAGTCGGATAATAAGAGATGGAGCATTGAGGTATAATATCATTGAGAAACAAGCACTTGCGCTTGTAAAAGCCCTGAAGGATTTCCGTGTGTACATATTGCATTCCCACATTACAGCATACGTTCCTAACGCAGCAGTTAAAGATGTTTTGGTACAGGCAGATCCAGAAGGAAGAAGAGGTAAGTGGATCGCTGCGTTATTAGAATACGATGTGGAGATTAAACCCACCAAGCTGATCAAAGGACAAGGACTCGCCAAGCTCATGGCTGAAACAAATCTGCATGCTCTAGACATAAATTTGATTGCTGCCATGTCTGATGAAGATGAGGAAAGTACATCAGTTCAGGTATCCGATATTTTTGTTTCTTCCCCTTGGTATGCTGACATTTTATACGTGCTTCAGAATTTGTCTACACCACCTGGGATGCCTAGAAATAAGAGTAGAACATTGAAGTTAAGAGCTGCTAAATTCTGCATTATATTGGAAAGACCCTGGAGGTATGTTGTTGAATTGTTTGGTAGAGGAGGAAGCTCAAAGAGTTTTGGAGGATTTTCACAAAGGTGACTGTGGAGGTCATTTGTTTTGGAAGACCACAGCGAATAAGATTCTAAGGGCGGGGTATTATTGGCCTTCTTTATTTTCTGATGTGTTTAAGGCTGTTAAAAATTGTCATGAGTGTCAAATTTTCGAAGGGAAGCAGAAACTACAGCCTTTGCCTCTAAAACCAATTGAAGTTAGTGCACCATTCCAGCAGTGGGGATTGGATTTTATCGGGGAAATCCACCCAGCATCTTCCGGACAGCACAGATGGATCTTGACAGCTACAGACTACTTCACGAAGTGGATTGAGGCGATTCCCACTTGACAGGCCACTGATGCGGTAATTATTTCTTTTCTTGAAAACAATATTCTGTCACGTTTTGGGTGTCCTAGTAAAATAATCATAGATAATGCAGCAGCCTTTAAGTCTAAGAGGATGGTTGATTTTTTCTTTAAGTACAATATTACCTTGGGACATTCGACCGCCTACCATCCGCAAGGAAATGGTTTGGCGGAATCTTCAAATAAATCCTTGGTGAATATCATTAAGAAATTGCTGGAAATCAACAAAAAGGCCTGGCACAAAAAGTTAGTGAATGCATTATGGGCTGATAGGGTAAGTCAGAAAAAGTCTATTGGCATGTCTCCTTTCAAGTTGGTGTATGGGACGGATACAGTTTTTCCTACTTCACTTGCTGTCCCGGTGGTCAAATTACTTCAGGAGGCTGGAAGTGAAGAAGATCCTATGCAGCGGAGGATTAATCAGATGATACATTTACAGCAGACACGAGAGGAGGTATTTCAAAATACTTTCAAGTTGCAGGAGCGCATAAAGAAGATCTACGACAGAAAGGCAAAAGTAGATAAGTTTCAGTTGGATGAGGTAGTTTTGAAATGGGATGCTCGGAATGAAGATAAGGGAAAGCATGACAAATTTGAAAATCTGTGGAAGGGTCCTTTTAAGATTGCAGCGTATCGGGGTCAGAATGCATTTCTTCTCAAAGAAATGGATGGAGATGATTGTCCTGGAGGACCGATCAATGGTCGGTTGCTGAAGCGCTATTATTTCTGAGTATTTGCTGCGGATCTCATTGTCATTGTATATATCATTTTACTTTTGTTTCGTTGCAAGTGTGCACTGATCTCTCATCTTCAGTCTGGGGCCCGGAGCGAAGGCTATAATTCTGGAGATAGAGGTTGGTTGGTTTGAAATTGTCAAGTTAAGTTTTATCCGTCTTCTAGTTTTAGAGTCATGTCAGTTTGGGTCATGTCAGTTTTGGTCAAATTGCAGTCCGTCGTTAGTCAAATCTGCAGTCAATAAAATTGTCCAAAGTTTGTTTTATCAGTTGAAATAATGATTCCATCGCCCAATGGATGAAAGGCACTGTCTGACTCCCCCAGAGATCTGTTGTTCTTGGCATCTCCATGGAGCCACCATCCCCATTGGAGCCAATGTTAGAGTCGGTCCTTACAGCCCTCCGTCAGTGATCATTTCGTCTTTTGTATATTCATTTTTAGGTGTCTCGCTTGTTCCACTTCGTTGCATTTCACTAGGAGAATGCCATGGACTGACGAAGGGGTCTGTTGTCTTATGTTTCCTCATGTTTACACCTGCAGTGCTATTTTAAAAATTTCCTCAAAAAATCACTCGAAGTCATTGTCGTTTCATATATGGTCATTAAAATGTCAATCAGTGTCTTTGGTCCTAGTGTCTAGGGTTTTTGAGTCATTTGTATACCATTCATAAAGCCTGCAGGGTGAGGAAGGTTCCGCATATTTTGATTTTTTGTTTTATTATCATCAGCATTTAAAAAAAAAAAAACATTTCTAGTCCAAAACTCTGTTTTGGAACTAGAAATTGTTTATTATTATTTTTGTAATAAATTGTACTTATTCCACCAAGAAGAAAATGTCAAAAGAAGACTCCTGGTTTTTTCCTTAGCTAAATAGCCATATCCCTGCAAGAAGACAGCAAAATCATCAAAATCGAGCTCAGAAAAGCCAAAAGAAGATTGTATTTAAAAAGCCAAATGTGAAATTACAAAAACATTGTAATATGGGTTTTCAATTAGATTTGAAACAAATCTGATTGTGGAAGATATTTGCAACATATATAAAAGCCAAACCAATTTCATTTGCACCAATCTACAGCACCCAAGTCGAGATTTGGAGTTGGAGGGCCGAATTCACGTTTTGAAACATCGTGGACAGGGTCTTGGAGCTCGAGCGACCCACCTGGGCGCGAGCGACCCATCTGGGCAGAGCGACCCACCTGGGTTATTTCCGCAGTGTGAACTTACAAGGTGAGCGACCCACCTGGGCCGAGCGACCCACGCAGAGGTGAGCGACCCACGCATCAACAGAGGTTCGAAAATTCGTTTTGAGCGCCCAGTCTTGTTTGGGATCGCCCCCATCGGCCTTCAAACAGGTTTTTAACAATTGCTTGATGTTTTTAAATGCGTTGGTGGCATCATTGATGATTTCAAACACTTCAAATGGAGGATTTAAACCCCACAGTCATGGCAATATCGTTTTTCAGGGTTTTAAAATGAATATGGATGGTTGCATGAGTTTGTCTCCTATGTTATGTCAGTGATATATCCAGCCTTGCATATATTATCAAAACCATATTATTCTCATACCCATTATATCATTGTGACCATTGCTATTACTTTACCATGTTTAAGACTTTCGTTCCATGGTGACTGTGGTTGTATTGTGTCTCACTGCCCAATGTTAAAAACACTCTCATAACTCTGTTTCATTTTCCCATTGACACTTATAACTCTGTTGTAATTGTTCATAGACAAACACATTCATATGATGCCATGCTCCCTTTGACAAGATTTGCTCAAAATTCTGAAGGTTGCCTGCTCCCTTTGGTCAAAGTTTCACTTGCATTTAAAACAGAGATTGTGCCTCTTTTCCAATCCATTTAAAATAGAGATATTATCATGGTTTGTTTCCTTATGGTGTTTTGACGGTGGGGATATTTGTTGGGTGTTGAAACACACATCATAACTTTGTTTGCACTGCTTTCATATCGGTATACATAGTGCCAAAAGCTTGGTCAGAGCCATGTCGGAGACAGAGTCAGAATATGAGCTAGGGTCAGGTAGTGATTCGGTGACTGAAGGTAATGTGCGACGGGGGTCCCACAGAGATCACAGAAGTGGTAATCATCGCAGAGAGGAGCCTACTTCTTTGGCTCGGTTGCAGGCATGTCCATTAGCTATGGATTGTTTCCGATATTTGTCATGTTTCATATTTTGTGAGATGGTTGCACAAACCCGGCCTCATCGTGAATTGGCCCGTTTGTTTGTTCTACATTTACGGGATGGCCGGGTAAGTCTTGCCGGGGTTGATTTCATTGTGTCACCCTTGACTATTGCTCAAGCCACTGGTATACCAAACATGGGCGAGGAATGGAACAAGCGTCAGCATTTAGAGAAATTCCACTATGAGCCATACATTAAAACTGGATATATGGGTTACTTGAGCAGAGTTTTTCCATTCGGATTCTTGAGAGATGAGTATGCACCGCTGATGAAGCTCATCATTCAGTATTTTAGTTGTGAGGGCAGGTATGCTCGTCTTTTCGCGTACCATATTCGTTTGTTGATGCACTTCACAAGGGTACGTATGATGAATATTCTGTATTTCATATATCGCAACATAGAGAGGATGGTGATGTTTGTGCAGAAGAAGACGAGCCCAGTGCAGCAGTACAGGAGTATATACCATTACGCTTTGATCAAGATCATAGTGTTGCATCAGTTGGAAGAGCAGGGCATCACTTGGGAGGATTTCATTTCTAGAGACTTTTTTAGAGTGCCACAGCCGCCTCCCGAGACAGTTCATGATGCAGGAGAGCCTTCACACCAGCCGGACATGCCTAAGGTTGAGCATATCAGCACTCCTTTGGTTCAGACATATCAGCGAGGCCACGGGGCCTTATTTGCAGCGACACGGCGAGTATTATCTCCACGTGAGGTGGAAGGGGTCTTGCCGACTTCATCAGCAGAGCGAGTATTATCTCCACATGATGTGGAAGGGGTCTCGCCTTCTTCTTCAGCGCAGGTACAGATACAGGACAGGGGCAAGAAGCCCATGCATGATGAGGGCCCATCAGGAGGCCGGGACATAGATTTCACAGTCATTGATGTTGATGCGAGCTCTCCTAGCTCGAAACTAAGGGAAGTCATCCAGGAGCAAAGGGCCGAGAATGACAAGCTGAAAGATCAATTGCAGAAGGCTCAGTGGGTGATTAAATATTTGGAGCAGCGCAACAAACAGCTTGAGGATGAGCTCACATTTTATGAGGTGCGCCAAATCCGTGAGGACAGACAGTGGAATCGAAAGAGACCCGGTGACATGACACCGACTGACAGAGATACTGTACTCACGCGTGTGAATATCCATCTGGAGAAGTTGTTGGCGAAGGCCAATCGAGACAAAGACATGCTTCGCCACAGGAAAGGCCATTATTGGGCTCGCATGCATGTGTGCAAAGCGAGAATGAAGATCATGAAGAGGAGGTTGCGCAAGGCACTTAGACGGCAGAAAAGGCCTAATCCACTTCGGATTTTGGCCAAGGCTTCATTGACTGGGCAGGAAACATGATGGAGGACCTCCGCTCCGAATTTGGGCAAATTCGAAGAAAATTTTGTCATTTTCAAATTTTTGGGTAAAAAAACAGGTTTTGCAGTTACGTGGGTCGCGCGCTCATGCGCTCACTTTTTTTTGGGACACTTGCTGGAGGAAATTTTTACATTTTTGGATTTTTCATGGTTAATTATGCATCCTCTAAAGTCAATTTAGCATTTCATCAAAATCTGGATGGTCAAAAAGCTCAAAAACACCATGAAAATCACCTTGCTGCCACCTTTTGCACCAGCAGGGAGTACCTCTGGGAGAATGAGGTTTTGGAGGGTCAAATGAGCTCTAAATTCAGAAATTCCACTTGGGTTGGAAAGTAGACATCCAGGGCTTTCCAACTAGCTATCATGAGCTCAATTTGGATGCCGGGAAGCACCTCAAATTCAGCCTGGAACATGAGCGACCCACACGGATCAGGAGCGACCCACTTGAAATTTTTCCTGAATCTTCAGCTGCCAGCTCAGTTTTTCGCCTAGTATGGACCAGTTTTGCTTATGGATAGAATTTTTGGGTTTTTATGATGTAAATTCATGTTTGGCATGTAACTTTGGCTTTTTTTTATCTCTTCTAGAAGATTCACTCTCAAATGAGTAAAAAATCATGTAATGGATCAGTTTCCACTCTTTTAGAGGCAAGTTGTTAGCTGCCTAGATTGTAGTTCCATGATTAGAATTTGTTGAAACTGATCCCTGAAGAGGGAATTCGACCCCTAGAGGTGGGGAAAGGTGTTAGAGTGATCTATATATTGTAATTTCTCAATCATTTTCAGAGGTTGGAGAGGTTGGACTCTTGGGATACTTTTGATACTATTGTACATACTTTTCATATTTTGGCTAAGGAAAGATCGGGGGTTTTGCGGCACTTGTTGGGATCCTTGTGGTGTTCTGTTCTTGATGGTGTTTCTTCTTTGTTTACTGTAAGTTTCTTCATGTTTAATGTATGCCATCCTTTCATTATGCTTCTGAACTAAATTGAATGAGTGAATAAGGTTGAATCCATTGTTTACGGTGCTTGGCCTTTGAATTCAGTTAGTTCTATATGTTTTCAGCTGTTTGGAGAGGATCCAAGTTCTTCTTTGCCCTCTTCAGCTCCTCGTCGGTCTAATCTATCCATATATCCAATTTAAAGCATCAAGATCATCACCTACCTCGCCCCAGCTTGAACTCTGCAAAGGTCTGACCTTATCCTCGGACCCAAAACTTGTTTTCCCATTACTCCAGTGAAAAACCCAAAACCAAAAAACAAACATTCTTATCTCTTTACTAGCCTAAAATCGGTTCTTATTGTAAGTCATCTCGCATCCTATTGCTTATTTTCTCGATATTGACGGAGAGAGCCCTCTCCTGTCCTCGTAGGGCTAGCTACGAGGCTGAGCGTGGTTTGATGTAGCCTTGAGTTTTACTTCATTTCAGCCTGAGGTAGATTTGAGTGCTAACAGGACCAATGGAGATAACCAGATGAAGGGGGGTAGGATGAGCGCCAATTTTATTTGTGAAAATTTGACATGGATGGCACTTCTAGACCGCTGCAATACAGTCTTTAAACAAAGTGGGCCAATAGTAACCTGTGCGTAATATTTTTTGGGCAGTAGCTATGCCCGATAGATGACCACTGCATGGCCCTACATGGCAGTCATTCAAAACACGTTCTGCCTCATCAAAAGTGAGACAACGTCGGAGAATAGTATCAACACCACGACGATATAGTGTATCGTTTAGCACGAGGTAGTGCTTTGCTTGGTGGCAGATACGACGATGGTCATCGGACGTGAGAGTCGGGCAGAAGTGTTGGGTTTGTAGGTAGACCAGAATGTCTCCATACCATGGGTTCAAAGAATCAACCAAGTATACAGATTCATCCGGAAATGGATCATGAGCTACTTCTCCTGGGTCGATTCGGGGAAGATCCGATAATAATTCGGCGAAGACGAGGGATTTATTTACTTTGGCAGCCGTGAAGACCAAATCAAATTGCTAGAGGATTACAATCCATTTGGAATATTTTCCTCCGATGATTTGTCTAGACAAGATATGTCGCATGGGGTTCTCCAAAGCAATAACCGTAGTCTGTCGCAGCAATATATAATGTCGGAGTCGGGTGACGGAAAAAACTACCGCCAGAGAAAGTTTCTCCACATGTGAATAGCGTAATTCCAGTCTGATTAGAACTTTGGACAAATAGTATATCACATGTTCACTATCGTCATTGTGTACTTGAACCAAAACCATTCCAAGTGAGGATGATGAGGCCACCAGGTAGAGAAGAAATTCGCGTGAGTAATCGGGGGCACTAAGGAGTGGGGCTAAAACAAGTGCATGTTTTAAAGCATCGAATGACTATTGAGCTTGGTCATCCCACAAGTATAGTGTTCCTTTCTTCAATAATCGCATAAATCCTTTCGTCATCTCGACATAGTTAACGATGAAACGACGCAAAAAGTTTGCCTTCCATTGCAAACATTGGAGTTGAAGGATGGATTGTGGTGCCGGAAATTCAAAAAACACCTTAACCTTATCAGGATCAACCCTAATCCCGTGCTTGGAGACAATGAAACCTAAAAGACGTCCAGACTCGACTATAAATATGCATTTATGAGGATTCAAACATATATTGTAGAATCTGCACCTAGCAAAAATTTCTTTCAGATGAGCAAGGTGATCATATCATTTCTTGGAATGGGCTGGGAGGTCATCCAAGTAAGCCTGTACAATATGTCGAATGTCGTGAAAAGCGTAGTCCATAGCCCGCTGAAAAGTTGCTCCAACATTCTTCAAACCGAATGGGAGTTTTCGAAACGCAAATGTGCCCCAAGGGTAGATGAAGGTAGTTTTATGTTGGTCTTCTTTTTTAATGGCAATCTGGTTATAGCCCGAGACTCCATCCATGAAGGAAAAATATTCGCATCCGGCACAATCGTCGAGAATTTGATCAATGAACGGTGTAGGATAATTGTCTTTGGGACAAGCGGCATTCAGATCGCTATAGTCGACGCAAACTCGAATGGTGCCTTGTTTTTTATCAACGGGAACCAGATTGGAAACCCATTCTGTTAAAGGAACGGGATAGATGAAACCAATGTTCAAAATTTTTTCTACCTCAATCTTGATGGTGGCTGCTTTGCACGGGTGGAAAGGTCTGAGTCGTTGCCGGACTGGTTTGGCATTGTCATAAATTTTGATTTCGTGCTCGACGATAGAAGGGTCTATGCCAGGCATTTCGTCATAATACCAAGAAAACACATTGCGGAATTCCTTGAAAAGGGATGTGAAGCACGCAATTTCCTTAGGATTGCAGTCGGCTCCAATCTGAATGTTTTCCATGATACCCATTTTGACCGAGATATCAATGAGCATTGTCTTAGAAATATTACCCATGTTCCCTTCTGAATCGATAGTTTGAATAGTCGTATAAGCGGAGGGAACTATCTCAGGTTGGTCAAAAGATGGGATTTCAGTTTTTATCACCTCCAAGTCAATCATTGAAGCGTGATGATGTAACTCTCCCCAAGGTCATTCTCCTAGAGACATGATCTATCGAATAGCTTCATCTGTAGGCAAGACTTCATTGAGGAGATCCTTAGAGAGAATTGTGATGGGTGGGAGGTTGTACCGTTGGTCGAAACCATAGCAGTGGAGGGTTCAGACACGGTTTGGATGGCTTGGTAAGCCAACTCGGCCGGTGAGAGCGGCATCTGATCTCCGTAGGAATCAATGTCTGAAGGTGCCGGAATGATCCATGGGTCAATAGAGCCATCCAAAGTGGTGGATATAATTGCAACCGTGTTTGGGATCAGTTGCGGCGGGAGAGGAAAACAACCCAGTAGGGAAGATGCCTTTAGAAGACCGGTACCGATACTAACGTAAGAGTTAGGGAAGCCTCCTATTAGGGGTACGGTGCTACTTAGTAACATGGCATAATCAAAGGTGCAGAAGGATAGCTGATCCACTGTGACTATTTTCCCATCAAATGGAAATAGGATGAGTCGAAAGACCAAAGACACAATGGTAGTCATGGCATAAGACCAACTGCGACCAAGCAATAGATTATAGTTTAGATGGTGCTCTACGACTTCAACGTCCACGTTTACTATTTTCCCACTCAGAGTCATGGGAAAGCTAGCAAGGTATCCTTTTGGGAGGAACGTGTGGCCAGCGAAAGCTTTGAGGGAATTCGATGGCGGGGTGAGGGTAGGAGAACCTAAATTGAGCCAGCAAGCTTGTGACATAACGCAGGTTGAAGCACCTTCATCTATGACAGTGCGATGGATTGGTCTCCCTTTCGATACAACCTGCACCTGGAATGCAAGTTGGTGTGAGAGGTGAGGTTTAGCCTTTTCCATATCAAAGATAGCTAGCATGGAATCCTCGGGGTCTATTCCACCAATGTCCGAAAGCAAGGCTTTCCTTTGTGCTAGACAGGTTTGTAGTACTTCGAGAGTAGACATGGCTGATGGTGCCTGCGCCAAATCTTCTACAATGTTGTAGTTTTGGGTTGCACGTGTAGAGGTGTTATGAGTCGTGCGTCGAAGTGTTCCTTTGGGGGGACAAATCACGGGTTCAACAGTAGGCCGTTCGATATACAAATTGTTGGGCAGTGGTGGATTTGAACTAGTTCCAGGTTCTTGAGCATCTATGGTAGGACTTCCATAAAGCTTGGCTTGAGTTTGAAGCTCAACACTCTCAATGCCATAAATGGCAGATGGTCCTTTGCCAGAAGGATGTGAACCACCATTGCCCCTTTGATGGGGTTGTGGTGGATTATCAACCATGTGTTGATGTTGCTGCTGCTGATTAGGGAAAGGATTATGAAGAACGATAGGTGTTCACCCAGAATCCTTGTTGGCAATAAAATCGGTGCATTCTTGTAGTCGAGGAAATTTATATGTCAAGTGGTCCTCCGCACAGATCTTGCAAGGAAATTTCATGGGTTTTTCCTTCCCTTTGTCATTTTTGGCAGCGTTTTTCTGATTAGGGTTATTCTAATTATCCGACTTCTCTTCCGAAGAAGACGTCTTTTTCTTGTTCTTCTTATTTTTCTCGCTAGGTTTTTGTGAGGTTTGCACAGAATTCACCTCAGCGGTAGGAAGAGTATTTTTTTGGTGAGGGGCAGTGGCAACCGAAGATGGCTGGGAGGTTTGCCCCCAAGACTGCTTTGTGGCCACACCGGAGATTGGGCCAATGAGACAGTCGGCATGTGCTCCGGTTTTCTGAGTGGCTAAAGGATTTGGGTTACCAGGGGCATGGGGGAGTAGATCGTATAGCGTGCCAGATTGTGAATAGATTAAATCCAAATGCTGGGCACGATGAATACATTGATCTTCTGTAACCGCACCAGAAAGGCCAATGTCTTTAGAGATGTGGGGTAAAAGAGACTTGCAAAACCAATTGGCTAAGAGATGATCCGGGATTGGCGCTTTGACTAGCCTCCTCCTACGTCTCCATTCATGAATGTGATCGGAGATGTGGCTGGCGGTGTCTTGGTGCAACGAGGTTAACAATTCCTTTTCGATTTCAAATCTAATTGGTAATTGGAAGTTATTTAGGAACTCTGTCGCTAAAGCGCCAAAAGTATTGATGGCGGCGCGTGGAAATTCGATGTACCACTTGGCGGCATTGCCTATAAGGGTGCGGGGAAATAGTCGAAGTCGGACACTATCATCCACCATGGAATTAGATATAGACCATAGATGAAAGGTAGTCATGTTTGCGGCTGGGTCGTCCCCTTGTTTCCCGTCGAACTTCAGGATGTCAGAAGGAATCTTATGCGGTACTGGAGGCCAAAGCGGGTTGTGATGGATGGGGTCATTAGTCAGTTTATGGATATCGGGAATGTCCAAAGCTACCAAAAATGGCAATTGTGGATTTTCCTCTGAATCTAACCAAGGCAATATGGGCTAACTACTTAGACCATAGGGTCCACCCATCAATGTGTTACTAGGAGGATAAGTAGGACTTTGATAAAAATTTCCTATAGGTGGAGGAGTAGGGACATACTGTTGCTGTTTATAGGGCATATTGTTTTATGGGGCAACCGGTTGGTTTCCCCTAGTATAAAAGTGCCCTCCCATTCCAGATGGAGGTTGGGGTTGGTTAGTCCAAATGGATGCAATAGAGTTACCTAGAGGCATGCTACTACTTGCATAGTTTGGCAACGGCATAGACCCTACACCTATATTTGCACCACTTAAGGGAAAAGTATTGACAATAGGTTTTCCTATTTGTCCTAAGGATTGCAGGGGAAGTGAAATGTTCCCTGCTACCTGCGTGCTGGTGACACTGCCCCCTGGTATAGTGACCAAGGGGTTTGAACTCAGCAGAGGGTTCCAATCGAAAGGGTTGCTAAAAGGCACCGAAGTAGTCATACTCATGGGAGGAGCTACCGTAGGTCCCAACGTGGTCATGGTAGAAGTAGATGTCGAAGGATTCGGTAAGCTAATGACAGTTGTGATGACCATAGGGTTGGGAGTAGGTATATGTTGACTACTGGGGTTACCCAGTGATGGCATAGAACTGACCACCGACAGAGAGGATGGTGGCAAACCTGGGATGGTTGCCATTGGCATCGACCCTGTGGATGCTGGTGGTGAAATGGATGTTTGTGCAGCCGAAGACATATCTTGGCATGGTGGAGCTAAATTATCACAGGCCCCGACGGATCAGTGAGTGGAGGATTGTAATGAGGTACAACCCCTTCGGTGAAAGGGTCCTTCGGAAATTCCGGATGATATGAGGCTATGTGAAAATCAAGATTAGTCAAAGGAGACTACTCTTCTCTAGAAGGCACGGGTTCACCAAGGTTAAGTTATTCCTCAATAGTTAGAGGAGGTAGACCTTGTTGTCGTCGGGACAGACGGCGTGGGTCGGAGGACGCCACGGTGACCTGTTTAATCTTAACAAATTTTAATAAATTGTGATGTATTATGAAGTCTCAATGACAGTAACCACACATCTAAGAAAAAAAAAGGACTCTCTAAAATCAATCAGCAAGTAGCCAGAATAGGTTCCCTGTCTGAGTACTACCGTTTGCTGGTGATGAAATGTAGTATCACAATAGTATACAGAGAGGGTTGGTCGGAAGTACAGTGACGGTCACTCTAGAGCTTCACCCAAATGTCAGACGATAGATGTAAGCACTCTCGTGAAGACGAGTGCCCTCCTAGAGATCGAAGATAGAGCGGGTCCGTCTGTTTCAGCTACCAGGACAGCCCGTCCCAGTCACCTTGTGTAAGTCCCTAAAAATTATGGCCACTAAAGATACCTCAAATCACAAACATCATCAGGGGGGTCCACGGTCAAGGACAGTGTGCTATATGGGCAGAATACCTATATCCCCGATCTAGTTTGGACATCCCCGAAGGGAACCCCAATATATAACACACCCACCGGATGTAGTCGAAGGCGGGCTACCTTCTTGTGCACCCAAGTGTTGTCTCGCGTTGAGCTCCGGTAAAGGAATGGTACCGACAATATGAGTGCAGTAGGATTTCGCTCGTTAATGACTCTAGTTTCAAGTTTTGAGATCTTGGGTGTTTTTCTCACTGTTCCTAACCCAAGATCCTAGCCTGAACTACTGTTTGCGTGAGCTGAAAAAAGAGTAATGTGATTGATTTTATTATCGCTTTGATTCTTAGTGTACTTTATTATTAGTCTTGCGGAGGGGGAGTGGACGTGTGAAATGTAATGAGACTCTGATTCAAGAAACCATGCAAAACATGCTCTACATATTGAATTTGATGAAGAGTATTTCTACAAGGAGAGGTTTCTTTTCAACATCCATGCACTAACATTCAAATAACACAGTTCAGCTTTAAAGATTCAGACTTCTATCTACCTCTTCTTAATAGTCTATGAACTGAAAATTTCAGAATTAACTCAGCTAGATGCAGAAAAAAAAAAAGAAAAAAAAAAAGAAAAAAAAAAGAAAATCTTCTCTAAAAAGTAAATGCTTTTGACACTAAATTTTCAAACAAGAGCAAACAAACATAAATTCCATCTTAGTAAACAAGCACAGGGATTCATTCAAGGAGATATACTGATGGCCAAAAAATTCTACAGCTACAACACAATCACAACAGTGAACATCAAGTTTTGGCTGAGTAACACACTGTCTCTGAGTAAAGACAGCGTTAATCCAGAGACTAACACACTGTATTTAAGCAGAGTCAGCTTTATAACGCATTGGAAAACATACAGTGGTAGCGTTAGCCAGGGAAAAATTCTTCAGATGGTCAAACAGAAACAGGATTGAACTCTGCGAGCTTTTGAAATGTCTACTGGGCATAAGTACTGGTCAGAAGGATCTGTGAACAAAGGAGATAAGAAAGGAGGAAAGAAATAGTCCGGAAACTATGGGGAAACTCCCCAGTGGAGTCGCCAATTCTGCTATAGGGTAAAATTCTTGGGTTATTTTTTATTGTATATCCCTCTTAGGGATTTCCGGTGCCCGAGGCAGATAGTAATATTAGCTGTACAGTTCACAAAGATGGCATATACATGCTCATATTAACTTAAAACAACTTGATGGAAAATTACCTCTTTGATGATATTGGAGTCCCTTGGAGAGCACTAGGCAGAAAAACAAGAGTCCTTCTTCACTGGCTCCAAATCTTAGTCCTGCAATCAATCAAAGCACTCGTGTAATTTCTAACGCAACATATATCCTATCAATTAAGCCAATATATAATGAACCTCTAAATTATTCCCATCTGAGCCATTCAGATCATACTAAGTAAATATTCAAACAATAATGACAATATTAAGCATCGAATGGACAAAACAGATACAGTTCTATTGATTTTGAAAGAAGGAGGATTACAACCGTCAGTTGTACCAAGCCCTCCTCAGCCTTCCAATCTCTCTATCTCTCAAGTAGTGAAGTCTTAGTCAACAAGCTCTCTAGGAACCTCTTTGACTCTTGGCCTTCACACTATAACACTATCCTCTAATTCACAAGTATTCAGAACATTAGCAATCCTTCAACCTTCAACTAAGAGCCTACAACTCCTTTTTATAAGAGAGGGACAAAGCCATTGTTGCCTTTCTCTTTCCACTAGTTTGGAATAGAAAAAACAAAGATGTTTCTTTAATCTCTATGCTTTTGCCTCCTTGGGAGTTCAGTATTTTATGGCAGGGACCAATAATGAATTGGTGCTTTGCAGTTTCCTTTGTGAACTGACTCTCTTGTGAGGGAAAGCCAGAGATTCAAATCATTCTCCACGGGATTTTCCATTTTCAAACTTAAAACATGGGTAACGCTGCCCTCTAGTGTAAACAGAGCGTTGCGCTAGCCACTAACGCGGCCAATTCACTGATTCACTACGTTATAACGCTCTTGTGTTGTTATAGAGAGGTGTTACCTTGGTAGAAATAGGTTTAATTTAGGTCTTTGTATTCCTTCCATATTTGTCTTCTCCTCTGAGCTGGTGAGGAAGTATTTTGACCTTTAACAGTGAGTACACAAGATCAAGGTACTGGGTGTAAGAAATGGCTTGTTCCTCGGTTACACATGCCTCGATAGCTATGTAATTGGCAATCTGATTGACAAAGGAGGTAGTGAACCAATGAGTCAAAAGCTGATTAGGTATCTCAAATTTGATCATGCGACGATGACACCGCCACTCATGAATATGATCCGAGATATGAGTAGCTCAGTCTTGTTTCAATGAAGTGAGGAGATGCGTCCCAGTCTCATAGCAGATTGATAACTGAAAATGTGTAAGGAATGCCATGGCTAAAGAATTGAAATCTTAGAAAACTCCACGAGATAGCTTGTACCACTTTGCAGCGGCACCAATAAGAGTTCGCTGGAAAAGACAGAGATGAATAGAATAATCAACCCAAGAATTAGAAGAACACCACAAGTGGTAAGTCATAACATGCGTTTGGGGGTCTTCACCAAGTTTACCCTCAAATTTAGGACAATCACCAGGAATCTTCGTCAGAACCGAAGGCCAATATGGATTATAAAGAATAGGATCATTTGTCAACTTTGACACATCAGGTAATTCCAACGTAGCAAGAAATGGTAACTGAGTATTAAAAGTCATCAGAGGTCTTTGATAAGGACCTGTGTGTACATTCCACCCAGTCCGAGCAGGATTCTGTCCTCATAAATTCTGTCCCGAAGGATTTGGATCTTAGGGATTAGAAATAGGATAATTCGATTGATACTAGGGTTGAGGACCAAGATATTGAGTCGAAGTAGACCACTAACACCCTTGCTGAGTTTCATAAGTATTCTACTGCATAACGTAAGCATGACTTTGAGGTTGCTGATATACAGGTTGATTTTGACGGTAAGGAATCTGGGGTGTGCTATATATTGGTTGATATTGAGGGTAAAAAAATCTGGGGTGCACTATATACTGGTTGATATGAAGCTTGAGGGTAATAAGCACCCTGTCGTTGCACAGGTTGACCTTGCGGAGCAGCTTGAGCAGGCTGCTGAGCAGGGTAGAAAGGTAAAACCAGCTGTAGAAATGAAGGAATCTGCTAGTGGGTGGGTTGCAACGGTTGATGAGCTGGTTGAACTAGCTGTTGATATGGTTTTTGAGGGCCACCAGGTTGACCTTGTGGAAAATATTGGCCTGATGGTTGTGACGGTCCAAGCTGTCCGTGATGACCAGGTTGACCTGGAGAAGCACCGTGGGGTTGTCCTGGTTGCACAATATTTGGACCATACTGAACGTGCGGCTATGATTGAGGCGGAATGGGTTGTCCCTGTGGTGGATAAACTTGCCCCTAGTACCAAAATATGATCTGGGTTGATTTAGAGGTTGACCTGAAGGACCAAAGGGTTTTCCATGTTGGACCAAAGGTTGTCCTTGTAAAGGTTGACCTTGTGGACCATATGGTTGTCCCTATGGACCAAAAGGAGGGCTCTGCTGAGCTCAAGGTTGTCCCTGAGAGGGTTTTCCTTGTAATCCAAAGGGTTGCACAGGAAAAGTAGGTATAAACTGAGAAACAGACTATGAAGGATCATAAACAGTCTGATAAGGATCAATAGGAGGCAAATAAACTAGATTCCCATGCTCATCATAATAAAGCGGATATGAATAAACAAGATTACCAACCACATCATAGTGATGAAACAGAGGGTGGGTAGGAGCTTGGGACTACTGAGAACCCTGAGAGGTCTGCTAATGAAGAGCCAAAAGATACTTCTCGAAATTATGACCGCCAAGAATCGCAGGAGTAGTGGAAACTGAACTAGAAGCCACACAGTCTGTAGGTTGGACTGGAATAGATGTAACAATAACTGACTAATTTGATGTCGAAGGTAACAGTCCTGAAAAAGGTAGGACTGAAATTTGAGGAGGAGTTACTGTGCTATATTGTGCTATGGATGCCACACCAGACATAATCTGAATCAGAGACATATAGCCAACTGGAAGTGACACCGAAGGAGAAGAAGATTGGATAGAGGCATGAGAGAGATCTTCAGGAAAGAGCTGATATTCTCCTATGGAAACAGACATTCCTTCACTACCAATAGGACTGGAGGAATCCATATCTTAGTCTTCCCTAAGATCTTCAAAAATACTACGTGAACTAGGAGGTACCGCAGTAGCAACAAAAGTCGATCTAGACGTGAGAGGAGGAAATTATCCTTCGTCCCCAAAACCAGACCAAGCACTTGAAGGAGGCCAATTGAACTCAACTGGCACATCAAGTGGAGATTGATTAGCAAGGGACTGGATAGATGGTAGAATAGGCTACGAAAACTCAACAGACCTAGTGGACTGAGGGGTTTCGAAAGAAACATCCAGAAAAGAACCACCACTAGGAGGCAGTGAAGACGATGAAATTGGAGGTTCCGCCACTTTGATCATATATCAAAACAGGAAGGAAATGAGAGAACCAATCAAAGGTTTCAATATCAAAACCCAAGGAAATCAATCAGACTAAATAACAAACTTTTAATAGGCATGTAATCGTAGGTGATTAATTTTATAACACTAAAACCAAAATTCGTTGTTTCATGTTTTAAGAGTCAAGAAACAGACAAAACATGACTCTAGTCACTTTCAATTTGAAACGAGCATGAAAGGATAAGTGCTTGATGATATTTTACTTATTTAAAGAGTCGCAAAAATATCAAAATGACTACGCAGGTATCCTAAGCAGGAGGGTATGCCAGGTTTCCATGAACTGCCTTATACACCTTGGTGATCAAATGAAAGAGAAGTGACAAAGGACTTAACATACGTGCAGGTAGTCTCCCCAAATTCTATGTTCGGTGTATCACGATTACAAGGTAGCAGACTCGGCTTCCTATGGATAAAATATTGCGACCTATAGGGGTCTCCTTTTATATACACAACGGTACGAGGAGCACAAGTCTGTACTAGCACTGTCTGAAGCCAAAAGGCGAGCGACAACTACTAGGTTTTAAGACGCCAGAACACGTCTCTAGCCTAGACCACTAGAAATGTTTCGTTAGGTTTCAATGTTTCCTTAGGTTCATTGAATAAATTTTAACAGTTGATCTTGGATTATGTTTCAATTTCCAAGCCCTATCGAATTTGGAGCTCAACTTCCTAAATGCAAGCTATATGCAAATGAATACCATTTCAATTCGATGAATGCTAGTTATGGTAAGGATAGAAATCTTTCAAACAATAACAAAATAAGGAAAGAGAAAAATACTTCTAATGCCTCTAGAGAAATCAATTGAAAACGAAACTTCTTCCTAGATTGAAAAAATCTAGTTATGTAAAGGAATGTTTCAATTTCAATGCAAAGAAAGAATGAATTTTTTTTTTTTTGAATTTTCAATAAAATGAAGCACACATTTGTACTAATTTAGTGGAAAACAAAACAAACACTAGATTGAGTTTTGCGAATGCAGGGATTTGAAATTGAATGACTCAACCAAAGCAAAACAGACACAAAAACATGCAAGCTAATGTAGCAAACTTTCAATGAAAAGAGAGTTTTCCAAAGTGACCCAAACAAACAAAGTAATCGATGCTCAAAGTATTGAAGAAGAAGGACTAATTGATAAATCGAAAAGACCATTCAACCAACAAAACATTCAAAAGGATCAAGAAAAACTTAGTCTAATGACCCAAAACGAGATTGACAATAACCAAAGAGACTTTTTCTCGAATAGAAGGCTCGGTGTGCAAGAACACTTAGAAATGCTAAGGTCTCAAATAACATTGACAGGGAAATGGACAAACAACTGAAGGAAAAATTTTTACAGTAGTCAACACAGTCTCAGAGGCTTAAATCACATCAAAAAATAACCCAGAAGCAATAGCAAATGACCAAAACACTCATTTAGAAGGTCAATCCAAAATGTACAGGGGTTGGTGCGACTGTAAAGCTGTATTCCGCACCATATAGAGGTTGGCGCGAGTGCAAAAAGAGAAAATTGCGCCAATCAGTGTGAATGTCTAGAAAAAACCATGCCAAGCTGGATAATTATGGGAAAAAGAGGAAAAACCCCAACCTAATGAGCAGAGGTCAACCTTGACACTCTGGGAGCTGAATAGATGATGGAGAATCAACAAACAATCCAGAAAAAGATAGATAAATAAACCAATAATCGAAACTGACCCAATAGGATGAAATGACAAAATCGCATTGATCCCCAATGGAGTCGCCAATTTGTTATGAAGGTAAATCCTCTCTGTAGACAGAGATGATCCCTCTAGCCCTAGGGTGGGTCTAATAACAAAAGGACACGCTAAAGTGTTGCTTCCTAGTTAATGAATGAACAAAAGATACTATAGATAGACCTACCTGGAATCCAACGTTGTCATCGTTGCAGAAAGAGTAGTAGCCTCTCGCTCTTGCCTTGGCAAATTACAATCCATTCATTGTCATGCTCGGATACCTACACATAGGAGAAAGAACAAGAACAACATACGACAGAATAGTTTCACTCACAACTATTAGCCAGTCAAAGAGGGCTAAACATATCGCATCAAATAAACATCATATCACAATAGTGGAACCAAATAGTAGTCATGTATATAAATGAATAGAAGGAAGAGTACAACCAATGCTTTGAAGTTGCAGTCTCCTCCAGCAGGGTTTAGGCGAAGCGCATCTCAAATGTTCGTCAGGGAATTCGGACGGGATGAAGGCATGGACTTAAGCTTCCTCGACATAATTCCTTCTTATTCTATCTTCTCTAGTAGCTCAGCTATAGTATGTATAATTCTCCCAATTCAGCTAGCTTGTACTAAGAGAGATAGTTTCTTTTATAGAGGAAAAGGAGGAGGTTGGGATCCCTACAAAGGTGGGAGGGAGTCCTATCCTTTAGGAGAGTTCCAAGGGAGGTGGTAACTACTAACTAAAGGAAGGAGTCCGTGGTTGTTTCAGTTCAACCACTCCCAATGACTCATCCTCGAAGTGGTTGGAATGGAACCTCTGCCTCTATTTTAAAAAAAAATTCCATAAATAGCTTGGCGCGGGAATCTAGCTAGCACAGAGCGCCAACTGGCGCGAGCTCAGTGTTAAATTTCCCAGTCGACGCAAGGGTGTAATTGGCTACTCGTGCCAAGGAAAAAATAGGGATTTTTATAGCTCTGCTCAGGGAATTGTCAACAAGAAGAATGTTGCTTTCATCAAAAGGGATGCAAGGATGGTATTTGCAAAGCATGACACTACTTATTAGTCATAGAAATGACCCTCTAATGTGTGATTTGGGGATTGTAGGGACAACGAAAAAATGTTGTGTAACAATAGTGCATGCGTGTTTGGTATGCAACACCTTGCCTTGATTTTTGGTGGCTGGTTCCTTTCTATGGGAACTTGTTGCCGTGATATTTACCTCAGAGCTAAGGAGTGGTTTTAGTTCATCCAACTCCAAGAAGATATGGGTAGGGTGCCCTACTATGTCACATATGGAAGAAGGTTGTAATTCCCATTATATGATGAGATTTTCTACCTTCTTCCACTTTTTATTGGTTTTCTTGGTCGTAACCATCAGTTTTGAGACAGGAATTTCCTTCGATGGTATGGTTGTGACAGTCTCCTTAGGAGCTGGGGCATCCTCAAGGGTGAGGGGGATTAACACTATAGAGGTGACATTTATGACTCTTGTCGAGGTAGGTGGGACCAAGTGCTAAATTGGTATTGCAAAAGATATGTTTGGCAACTCTTCTGTTGCCAGGAATTGTTGCGACAAAAAATTAGATGTAGAGTAAAGGAAAGGATTTTTGGAGGCGACGTAGGCTAGACAGGCTATCGTGTCTGAGGTCTTGGTTTCGTTACTACTCATCTTCGTCTCCTTGCTAGCTTCGGTGCCTTATGTAGACATCATGCACACTGGAGCCTATGTGATATCAAGTGATGGTTCTGGTATGACACGGGGATCTCCTAGGAATGATCTGAGGATAGACGATGGATTTAATTGGTCGGGGCCATATTCTTGGTACTGTGTACGCATCTTAGCAGATTTGTCTGCATAGGGTAGAATGACATCAACATTCATTAGGGGTCACTTGTCATGATATGACGATTGGTTGATAGTAATGATGTGATCCTCATGGGGGAACATCATGGTTCAGAAGACGGAGGATGCTATGGTAGACATGACGTACATATAACTCCTCCCAAGGAGTATATTGTAATCCAGTTGAACATCGAAGAACTCAATTTCTATAAGGACCTTCTTTCTGGCCAAGTAGACCAGGACATTTTGATAGAGACTGACGGGGGCAGAAGGGCGCCTGTTGTATGCCATGAGTATGATGTATGATGGCTTTAGTTCGAGAGACCCTAAATTTTTCTAGACATTATTTGACATGATGCATGTGGATGCACCTTCGTCAATGATACAGCGATGGATAGTGATGTTTTGGACTGACACCGGTATCTGGAAGGCGACCAACGAAGGAAGCCTAGGGGTGAATTTACCTAAATCAAAAGCCATTAGGCACGAATCGCAGGGTCAATGGTGCCTAATGTGGAACGTAAGGCTTTCCTTTTCTTTGGGAATGATTGCAATACTTCCAAAGCTGACATGGCGGTGGGAGATTGGGCTAAATCATCCAGATTGCTATAATTATGGGCCGCTTTGGAGTGGTGTCCTACTCGCCTAGTCGGTCCCTTAGCCATATTTGGCAAAGGTTCAATAGCCATTTTCTATATAGTCAATGGTGTTGTTGGTGCACTTGTGTTATCCCCTAACGAACTGGTGTCTAGTGGGGTATCATAATTTCGGTTCTCTGTCTAAAAAAACATTTCTTTGCTAGTCATATAGATTTTATGGTTTTTTTTCTAGAATCGTCGGGAGTTTTTTGTTGTTGTTGGGTGCTAACTGTCCCTTGGTGGGGGAAGGGCTCTTGCATGAAATTTTTTTGTTGTGAGGGTCACCCATATCCTTGGTTACCCTAGAGCTTCTTCAGCTCTGGGAGGTAGGGATAGTGGTGAGTGTAATGGCCATACCCGCCACAGATTGTGCAAGAGTGGTTGGTCTGAAGATTTTCCCTCTTGTTCTACCCTTGGGAGTTATTTGGCTCCTAGTTTTGATTTTTTTTGGAGTTTCCCCTAGCTTGAGATCATGGAGGGAGTTGTTGATTGTTTCCCCCCTTTGGAGGATTTCCCTTTTTTTTGTTTTTTGATTTTTTCCTTGCCATGTTAGGAGGATAGCTAGGATTCTCTTGATTATATGATTGGCGCAGTTGTGCCGGGAAGGTTGTACAAAGTTAACCGGTGCATTATTCTATATTGGTGGGTTTTGTGTTGGGGATTGGGAATATTGGGGTCCCTATCCCTAGTTTGTGAATGACTGCTGTGGGGAATCTCTTCCGTCAACATTTTTAGCTGCGTACTTGGTCCTCTGCGCAAGAGGGTATGGTCCTCCTTGCTGATGATGGTATGAATGCGCCCTATTGGTCATGTTTTGCAAAGGTGCATGATGAATTTGATTGTAGCCTGGTTGTAGGATGTTATGGTTAGGATCATACGCGTAACTGGGGTACGAATTACTGCTGCCTAGGTGATTTTGGGTCAGTGACCCGATCAATCCGTCTGGAGTGTTCAACGTGCCTGGAAATTCTTTATACATTTACAGGGGTGGGGCGTTAGGTAGGATGTTATAAATGTATCCTAACAGCATGTAAATCAGCTCGAGCTGCTGAGATTTACTGATGGCATCCTCTTCGGATGTAGGTTTTTTAGTGGCTACATCTTTTGAAATATCTACAGTGAGAGTTTTTCAGGAATATGTCTAGCAGGACTCAATCATCGAGTTTGGCTTTACACAAACTGTGATGTCGTCGCCATTCATGGATATGGTTCGAGATATGGATGACTCGTTTCTATCTAAAATGAGTCACTAATTCCATCCTGGAAACATGGTGGATGGGTAACTCAAAATAGATGAGGAATGCCCCCTAGGGGTTGTGGGAGGAGTGGTATGTGGTGACCCTGTGGGGGTTTCCACTGGTGTGGCGTTGGGTTACCCTTGGGAGTTCACAACTAAATATGCCCTGATAAAGGATGAAATGATAAGGGTGGCGGTGTTTCAACTTTGATGCATAAATGACAAAATACTTGGAACTCCTCCTGCTAATGGGGGGAGGTCCAAAAGATGTCTAGATCGACGAGGTCCAGTTGGGTCCATTATGGTGTTAACTAGATATGGTTTTGGAAAAATTCTTTAGTTCTATGAGAGGAGGGAGATTAATATATCAAATCAAAAAAAGGTGACCACATACATAAAACAAAGCGAAAACAAAAGTTAATTTTCCTTTAAATTAGTTCTATGTGATCAATCAATCAAAAAATGGTTTTGGTTGTCTTTTGCGTGTGATACTAAAAATCCTAGAGACCTAAATGTCCTCAAACCCTCAATTGTAACTGTGCCTCGTGAAAATATCTTCTGGTGGGTACTGGGGCTAACGTCCGGAAAGAAATGGCAATGCCTTCCAATAGCCGGAGAATCGACCAAGGTAATGGGTAGAGGATATAGTGATTACTACACCATCACGTATAGGGAAGGATGCCCTAGACTTGGCCACTAAGTACGGTCATCCCATGTGAGCATTTGAGTCTTGATCTTCTTGGAAAATCAGCTACCAGTACCGAGCATTAGATGGGCCAGGTAGCCCCAAATAATACCACATGCACTGGGCCTAAGCTTAACCCCCTCTGAATCGAGTCTCTTTGGCGCTCAGGTTTTCTTTTCCGTGGGCAGATAGATAGATTTAAAGCTCCATATTAAGTAAACTTATATGTATCAAGATGTAAACTAACCAAGGTGGCTTATTGGATGCCTACCCCCATGGTCCTAACCTAAACTATAATTTTTCTTGTCGCCCCTGTGGGGAAATTTAATGAGTTCACTTAGTTTAGTTTTAAGGAGTCTTTACTTCACTTATGGTGTGGAAGTGTGTGAGAAAAAAGTGAACAATCACATAGTTTTAAGATGTGGATATGCGGTGATCCTTTACATGTCCCCTATTAATCTATGTTTTGATTGTTCCTTGCGATAAGAAAATCATATGCGGATAGTGGGCTGCTTACAACTTTGCCTAATTAAGCTAGATGATTGAATAAAGGGAGATGGAAAATTATCAAAAGGGAGCTTTCATATGCATGCCCAGGGTCACCGAATGGCGCAACAGCAGCAAAGATTACTTGCTTCTCTTAAGATAATTAAGTTCTGGTCCCAATTCCTAGTGCAAAAATTTAAACTAAAATTACTGATCTAACTAGGAAAAAATAACTGAAAAATTAGCTAAGCATATGTGGATTAGGGCCACTTACTCTTGGTAATTATCTATGTTTTTTTTGGTGTCTATTTTCACAAAATGAGTTAATTCATATTGCAAAGGTATATTTGTTCCACTCAATTGCCCCCTACTTAAACTATGTGAGATTTTTGAAGATAAACTTTAAAATTTAAAACTATGCAACTTAAAATACTAAAATGTAGCCAAAAGCATGTTATAAATAGTCATGGGACACCAAATAGAGTGTTGGTAGATTTTCTCTGGGCTCCTAGTTAGTTTACAATTAGGAAACTGGAGAAAACCACTGAGAAACATTTTCACTAGTTTCCACGCGAAAATGTTTCACACAGGCACACAACTCTGTGCGCAGGTCAGAGCTAAATTCACACAAATCACTGCGTTTGTATGAGTATACTACACATGAGTTTCCTACAAGTGAGATTCGTGGAACCCCTGAACTGAAAATATTCACTGTGGGTTAATGAAGAGAGAAGAGGAGAAGGGGAGCTATCCCAACAACACTCTAGAGTAGAGAAAAGGTCCCTACAACAAGCGCAACCCCTTAAATAAAGGGTAAAGCAAGTGGAGTCACCAATCCTGTAGTGGTGGTTTTGGTGCACAAGTGTACCAATCCACTGGTGCTTGGTAGAAATGGTTGCAGCCTACAAGCTATGGTCACAGGCAGAAAATATGGTTAGCAGGTTAGTGAACATGCTAATATATATAAAACACACTAAATTATGGAATGTAGTATACTGCATATAAAGAGAAGAAACACAACTAAACTAAAACAAAAACAAAAGCTCCCAATGAGTCAAACGAGACAATAATGCAAATGGTGGAATTAAAATCCCCTCTTATTGACCATTATTATTAAGAAAGATAAAACATTACACTCTTGCCAAAGGATCCTTAGAACAATGGAGTTCTAAGAGCCAGTGCAAGGAAGTTTTTACCCTTGAGCTGATGTCGCAAAGGCATCTCTCTTCTCTAAAGGATTGAAGTTGTTGGGTGGCCAACAACCGAATCCTCTCACTCTACTACTACTTTGGATTACACACAGTTGGATTGCCCATGGGAAATTTTGGCCAGCATAACAATGTGTTCTCATTTTGTTCTTCTCATGGTGGCAATTCATAGGCAAATTCAAATCCTTCTTCCCTCTCTTGGTACACTTGTGGATGGTGATCCAAGAGAGAGGGTTGATTCCTTTGTGTGCCCACTTGATTCCTTTGTGTGCTCACTTGAGGTCCCAAGGTAGCTTAGGTGGCTGTCCTTGGGTGGCCTCAAGTGGAGGATCATTTCCTGAAGTGTGTCAAGTTGTAATATTCCAAAATTTTAGCCTCCAAGCTAAATGGAATATTAGAGTTATTTTATCACCAGGTAGGTGAATAAATGGGTAGGGAGGCCCATTAACCTCTTGAGAGGGGTCAATAACACTCCTAATGTGAAATGAGTAAGAATAAGCAGCTAATTTGAGCACCCTTGGGTGTGAACAGAGATGGGATCATGTTGATTCAGTCAACTTTGACCAAGTCAACAAAGTTGTCTAGATACATTGAACTTCCTTGATGGACAGCGCAGTTTTGGTGGAGGACAACTTGCATGAGCTTGATGGAACATGTGGATGGGACCCAATGTGGAGAGGTTCACTTAATATATATGGAGAGGATGGGAGCCTTTGTTAGGCATGATTTGTTTTTGATCATTTGATCTTGTCTGTTTAGACTTGGCTTCCTCTTGCTGTTTAGCAGGGTTGCAGTGCTGTTGAGCACAAGGTGTTCCCGAGTGAGAATCCCACCTCTTCCCTTGAGAGGCCTCTTGGGAGAGCTTGTCCTGTATTTCTCCACATTGAGGCTTGAGGCCAAGCACCATTCTTCAGTCCCAGTGTTATTTTTGTAGCAGGATATTGTTGAGTTGCAGGGTGTTGCAGTGGAGGTTTGTTACACCACTTCCGGGTCTGTTTCTCAGTAGAAAGTGCCTTCCTTCTCTTGAGGGATCATCTAGGAAGATTTATGAGCACATTTCATATCTTGGTAGTAGGCCAAAGTATTTCTCATCTCCTACAACATAGTTCCTTGTAGGAACTGCGTCATTTTACATAGAGTTGCTGCAACAGGGTTAAGACCCTTGTTTTTGAGCTAGTTTCCTAGGGGAAGGGCCAACCCTCCTCCCAGAAAGCTAGAGAAAGGGATTCTAATACGTATTTTGTATTATTTAGCTATATTTCTGTAATTTTGTAGTAATATTGCATTTTCCAAGCTGAATATTCAGATCTTCTCTTTTGTACTCATGCTTTCAAGAAACCCTTGCTGGGTTACCTTTATAATGCAATAAGGAGGCCAGATCTTCATTTTCTTGGCATATTGTTCCACAAAGTTCTAGATCCATGTTATTTTATCATTATACTATATAAACCCTCATAAAATAACGTTGTACATGCTTCATTATTTTCTGTATAACATAAGACATGGGATTTGGCTATTTTTAAGCTGATATGAAGCCGGGAGGTCTGTTTAACATATCAAAAGGGATTTATTTCTGATCCCCTTTTGTATGTGAGGGCCTAAAATCATATTCTAAGGGAACCAAGCATTATTTCACCCAGTAAAAATGCAGATATTCAGAAATAACACTTTCAGGGTCTATTTGCTGCATTTTCCCCACTTGGGAATGTGTAGAAGTTCTTCTTTTACTGTTGTTTCACTCATTTGATGGCTATGTGTTTTTAACACGTCACATGAGTCTATTTATCACTGAACATCCATTATTATTTTCAATTATTGTTGAAGCTCCAACTTAAGAATATCTTAAGATATTCTTATTGTTGTAGATTTTCCCTATTTTAGGATATTACAATGGTATCAAAGCATAGTCTTGGCTCAGCCTGTGGAACATAGCCATGCAGATATCAAGAGAAGGAGAGATTAATATAAATAAGACTCAATTATGTGGAGAAAGAAAGGAATATAGGCTTACAAAGCTTCCTCCAAAATCTATGCAGTGCATCAATGAAGATATTAAGAAGATGAGAGGAGAGATGGAATCTCCTAAAGAGTTTAGATCTAGAGCCAGATATAGATTGGCACATGATAGGTGTGAGCATGTAGCTACACCCTATTATGCAAAACACAGTCAAATGCCCAGATCTGCAATGAAAGAGATGAAAGAAGAGAAAATTCCAAAGGGGGAAACTCTTAGTAATTTTCTGCAAGAGTACGAATCTCAAACTAAAAAGTTTAGAGATCATATTGCTTTCAAAGAGTTTTACAAGATCAAGGTGGAGAGGAGCAAGCTACTTCACATGGATAGATTTTCTCTGTCTACCTTCGATGGATCCCTAACTTGTTCAGCCAAAGCTTGGGTGGAGGAGCTGTGTACTTATTTCCAGCAGCACCAAGTTTCTAAAGATGAAGCCATCAGAGTTGCAACGCTACACTTTGAAGATAATGCCTATGCTTGGTGGATGTTTGAGTCATTTTCATTGAAAAATGTTAATACTTCTTCTTTTTCAAAGTTCACTAAAGGATTGGTAGAAAGGTTTGATAGAAAACATGAGGCAATCAAACCAATGAAACTTTTGCATAAGTTGGGAGGACCTGCAAACTCAAAACCACTTCGTAAACCTATTGGAGGAGATCACATCTTGCATGATACCTTGCTAGAGACAAGATCCTTGTTTCATAACCTTGGACAAGAGGGCATGAAGGTTCCTTTTGAAAAGGAGGATCCTCTTATTAAGAAGTTACCTCCTATTCATATTGAAGATGAAGAGAAGGATGGGGGTTATAGTGCTATCACATCTAGAGCATATCTAGTGCCTCATGCAGAGGAGGGAGGAGCACATGCTCCAACCGGAGGATTTCTTATGTCATTGCAATAAGTTCCCTAGGATCTCACATATGGAAGGCAAAGTAAAATCAATGAGCAGGATGATTGTGAGATGATATTGATGGAAAGAGAAGGTAGGGAGGAAGGACATCATCATTTGATGAGGAGCACACACCCCTATCTATTTCAGAGAGCTGGTGCAAGGAGGAGGAAGACTAGTTTTCACTGTGAGGGCAAGGGAAAGGTTTCCCAACCATATGAACAGTCTTATCTTACCATTGATGTCTCACTATATGGAGGCATTCCACCGGGGAGGCCACCAGATCTAGAGTTGGTAAGAGAAATCTTGCCATTTGATTCACCACTCTTGGATTTTGGAGAGGTGAAAAGTTTGGAGGAATACTTTGGAATGGGGGATGTCAAAGTAGCAGGCAGCAACATGAGGAGAGCTTCACATGCCAAATCACCAGCGTTGTCTCTTGAAAGGATTGATCCATATTGGAGGTCTCAAATCTTGGTAGAGTAATCTAAGGATCTTGGTGCTTGCATGATTCTTGATGACCCTGAAGGAGATGATAGATACATGGTGGATGATATGGTCATCTATTCTTATGGTAGAGTCTTCTTGACTAGAGCTTCTAAGCTCAAGGAGAAGCTGCTACATGCAACACACGAGGACTTATTTTCCATGCATTTTGATGCATATCTTTCCTTGGCAGAGGAGTTCATTTGGGAGGGCATTCAACATGACATATTTCAGCCTATGGAGAGATGCATAGCCTAGATGGTGATAGAGAGGATGTCATAGCCACTTCCCTACTCTTTGGAGGTGAGGGAGAATTTCTGGTTGAGCCATTTCAGCTCAAGATCTCAAGTACATGATGGAGGATGTACAATATCATTTTATGTTTTGTACTTCTTTTATCTATATGAGTAGCATATTGTACCAAGGAGGATCATTCCTTCTTGCATATTTTATAATAATGTACCTGTAGCCTTTTGTAGCATTGAGATTGGCTATCTCATTGGTGGTTTGTGGGGGAAGCTACATCATTTTTGGTGTGCACCATTGACACCACTTTGTACTTTCATGTTTATATCTTGTAAGATGAATGTGGCAGAAAACAAGTGGTTGGAAAAGCACTTGTTTTTGTTTGATTTGATGCAGGCAAAGGATGCACTGCACTGGTTTCTTGTGTGGGACCTTGATCCACTTTCCAGTTGTCATATGACAACTTGTTTCTATTGGTTTTTCTTTCCATGTATTGCTGATATTTCTATGTTCATGGAAGCTTTGTTTGGAGAGTGGGATATGAGTTGAAGATTCCCATTGGGAGTATGATTCTCCCTATTTTGCATGATGCATGTTTCAGGAGAAGAAATGGGCAGCCCATGATTGCCAAACTACATCTCTTTTCTTCATGTGGGAGGATCCATTTGGAGAACTTGGGTTTTTGGAGGAGGTACTTCATGGTTTATTTGTTTGGTGGGGTAGTTTAGGCCACTCTTGGAGGTCATAATATTTCAGCCCAAGAGTAGAAAAATCCCCATACTTATCATGAATGGAGAGAGAAACCACTTGGGTGGGAGGATCCAATCTCTCCATGCAGCCCCAACACATTGTATGAACCGGGGGTTGAGGATCTTTTTGAGCTAACTAGATTGGCTCACTTCATTTGGATGATAGCATGGGTGTGGAAGTCACTCATTGGGAATAATATTTCCCATGTTCATCATCATTCCTACCTTGAGGAGGCCATTTTCCACTTACATCTTCCACATTTCTATGATGTAAGCCATATGGCTTTGCATGCTTGGGATGAAACATTGAAGGACAGATTTGTAGTAGATCATTTTGAGCAGTGGTGGAGAATTTTGAGGAGGAGGCCACAAGAAGAGGAGGGGAGGATTTTTTCTCTCCTTATACAGTTTCTTGAGGACAAGCAACATTTCTGTGGGGAGGATTGTAATATTCCAAAATCTTAGCCTCCAAGCTAAATGGAATATGAGAGTTGTTTTATCACTAGGTAGGTGAATAAATGGGTAGGGAGGCCCATTAACCTATTTAGAGGGGTCAATAACACTCCTAATGTGAAAGAAGTAAGAATAAGCAACTAATTTGAGCACCCTTGGCTGTGAACAGAGATGGTATCATTTTGATTCAGTCAACTTTGACCAAGTCAACAAAGCTGTCTAGATACATTGAACTTCCTTAATGGACAGCGCGGTTTTGGTGGAGGACAACTTGCATGAGCTTGATGGCACATGTGGATGGGACCCAATGTGGAGAGGTTCACTTGATAGATATGGAGAGGATGGGAGCCTTTGTTAGGCATGATTTGTATTTGATGATTTGATCTTGTCTGTTTAGACTTGGCTTCCTCTTGCTGTTTAGTAGGGTTGTAGTGCTATTGAGCACAAGGTGTTCCCGAGTGGGAATCCGACCTCTTCCCTTGAGAGGCCTCTTGGGAGAGCTTGTCCTGTATTTCTCCACATCCAGGCTTAATGGCAAGAACCATTCTTCAGTCCCAGCATTATTTCTGTAGTAAGATATTGCTGAGTTGCAGGGTGTTGCAGTGGAGGTTTGTTACACCACTTCCGTGTCTGTTTCTCAGTAGAAGGTGCCTTCCTTCTCTTGAGAGATCAGCTAGGAAGATTTCTGAGCACATTTCATATCTTGGTAGTAGGCCAGATTATTTATCAGCTCCTACAGTGCAGTCCTTTGCAGGAACTACGTCATTTTGCATAGAGTTGCTGCAAAAGGTTCAAACCCTTGTTTATGAGCTAGTTTCCTAGGGGAAGGGCCAACCCTCCTCCTGGAAAGCTAGAGGAAGGGATTCTCATCCCTATTTTGTATTATTCAGCTATATTTCTATAATTTTGTAGTAAGAATACATTTTCTGAGCTGAATATTCAGATCTTCTCTTTTGTACTCATGCTTTCAAGAAACCCTTGTTGGGTTACCTTTATAATGAAATAAGGAGGCCAAATATTCATTTTCTTGGCACATTGTTCCATAAAGTTCTAGATCCATGTTATTTTATTATTATACTGTAGAAAAACTCATAAAATAATGTTGTACATGCTTCATTCTTTTCTGCATAACATAAGTCATGGGATTTGGCTATTTTTAAGCTGATATGAAGCCAGGAGGTCTGTTTAACATATCAAAAGGGATTTATTTCTGTTACCCTTTTGTATGTGAGGGCTTAACATCATATGCTAAGGGAACCAAGTGTTATTTCACCCATTAAAAACACAGATATTCATAAATAACTTTTTCAGGGTCTATTTGCTGCATTTTCCCCACTTAGGAATGTGTAGAAGTTCTTATTTTGCTGTTGTTTCACTCATTTGATGGCTATGTGTTTTTAACACATCACATGAGTCTATTTATCACTGGACATCCATTATTATGTTTAGGTATTGCTAAAGCTCCAACTTAATAATATCTTAAGATATTCTTATTGTTGTAGATTTTCCCTATTTTGGGATATTACACAAGTGGTCCCGGATAGTGACTTCCGCCACTCCTAGGAACGTGCCGATTTTTTAGGGAAATCCATGCAGACCAGCATGCCTATCAAAGAAAAATGTGTGCAAGGTGCATTTTTCCTGTGTCTCTAGTGCACAATTTGTTTTTTTCCTCTTGGCCTTAGAGATTTTTAAAAATTTTAGATCCTCTAATGTTTCTGAGTCCTATAAATCCTTCTGCATGACATTTAAGAATGTCATTTTTTCTTGTCCAATTTTCTAGTGATAACAATGGCCATCTTGGAGAATCTGTCGATGACCACAAAAACACAATTTTTGCCATGCTTGGTAGAAGGAAGGCCTGACATGTAATCCATCGATATGGATTCCCAAGGTTGACTAGGGGTAGGAAGAAAAGTATATAGGCCTTGCTTCTTGATGGTCAGTTTTACGATGGTGTAGGTAGTGCAGGATCTGATGTACTTACCGACATCCTATCGAAGGTTCAACCAATAGAAATAGTTTTGTAGTATTGTCACCATTTTCTCCGCCCCAAAATTTCCAGTGACCTGACTATAGTGCATTTCCCAAAATCTTGGCACAATCGCTTGAAGAAACACATTGGTGTCCCAGGTGGCATACCAATTCATCTTGGAGGTGAAAGTTTGGAACTTTCTTTCCTTCGAGGAGCATCTGGTATGTACTTTCGAATTCTATATTGCTTTTGTAGAGATGCCGCCAGCTTGAAGTCTTGTGCCCACAAGAGTCAAGCATAGTGGTTAGCGCCATAATTTGCGATCGGATGAGGAAGTATACAACATTATTGGTGCTTCCCTACTTGTACTTGATGTTCAAATTGAACTGTTGTGGGAATGTGGACCATTTATTATGGCGATTGTTCTGCAACTTCCCTTGTGTAAATATGAACTGCACGGGTTGGTTACTTGTGTGGATAACAATTTCCTTCCCCAAAATGTAACGCTTCCATTTTTGGCAAGTCTACATAATGGAATATATCTCTTTTTCATAGGTGGGATATTTCAGGACTGTCTTTGACAGTGTTTCATTGTGATATGCCATTGGATGCCCCTACTGAATAAGAACTACCCCAATAGCATAGTCTTAATCCCAAATGGTTGCTGCAAGTCTAGTAATGTGAGAACTGGTGCAGAGTAGAGATCTTCAACTCTGAGAATTCCCTCTGTTAAGATTTAGACAAAAGTAATTTGGATTTTTGTCCCCCTTTGGTGACTTGACTCAAACGCAAAGTGATATGAGAGAACCCCAACATGAACATGCGGTAGAAATTGGAAAGACCTAGAAAGATGCGGATCTCTATTAGAGTGGTTGGGGCTAGCCAATCCCGAATAACCTGGATCTTGGCTATGTCCACATGCACCCCCTCTCATCAATGACGTATACCAGATATTGAACCTAGCTAATGCCAAAAGTGAACTTCTCCAAATTTTCACACAAATTTTTTTTTCGTAGTGCTTGGAGGACCTATTGAATGTGGTGGAGGTGCTCTTCCCAGCTAAATATCAGAATTTCATCCAAATACACCACCACTAATGTGTTGGTAAATGGTCTCAATATGTCTTCCATCAACCTCATGAAGGTTGCAGGGGCATTCGTCATCTTGAAAGGCATGACCAGCCACTCAAAAAGGCCCTCCTTGGATTTGAAGGTAGTCTTCCATACATCAGAGGCTTCGATTGGTACCTGGTGATACCCCGACTTCAAGTCAATCTTACTGAAATATTTGGCCCCCTTGAGTTGGTTCGTAAGGTCATAGATTCGTGGGATTGGTTACCTATTCCAAATAGTGATCTTATTCAGTTCCTGATAGTCAATATAGAGTCTCCAAGTCACATCCTTCTATCAGTCATAAATATTTTTCACTTGTTGATGATGACTAGTTTTAAAGCCAAGTTTTCTAGCAGCTGATCTCCAATTTGTCAATTTTTTCAGCTAGAAAACACCCATAAGCATTTTTCCCTCCTACATTTTCAATCAACCTATGATGAGAAAAACCTAATTGTCAAGCCTGATCTAGTCTCAGTCATACAAACTTGTCCATCAGATCCAAAGAGAATACTCCAAATCTGTCAAAAATCTCCCCTAAGTTAGGTATTGGCGCTTTAGGAATTCCTCCCTTGGAAAACTATCCTAAAGCAAAAATAACCTCTGTCTAATATCAACCAGTCATAGATGACCTTCCTATTCTGCAAATAAAGCTTGATACACCCTTAAGTCGCGCCACTAACAAGTCTTGATGTCTCAGCAGTGTGTATGCCACAAGTCAAACTGATATTAGGTGGACTTATAGTGTTTCAATGTCTTTTTCAAAAGAAGAAGTGTACCAGTGTTCCAGAAGAAATTATTAAACTGAACATGAGAGGACAGTTGCTTCTCATGTGGTTTTGAACCTGGGATGCAAGTACTAGTCAGAGAGGTAATTCAATGAACTCCTGCAAACACAGTCAAAGGGTTAGTGATTTATGGCTAGCAAGTAATACTCTGCAGATACAATTCAGGTTGCTTCTAGTTTCAAAAGATGCATAAGGGTATTCTATCAATAGGGTACACATCACAGAGCATGCCCCTCATAGCATATTGTCATTTTTTCACTTTTATTACTTACTATGATATATCAAGCAGAGATAGGCATTAAAAAGGAAAGATGACACAGTTTGAAAAGAGATGAAATAGAATCATTATGTAAAACCTCCTCCAAACATGAGCAGATGGTTGGGTGACTGTGTAAAACCTCCTCCAAACATGAGCAGATGGTTAAGTCATTTGTTAAGGCCTCCTTCATTTAATAAGCAGAGGGTCAGGAACAGAGGTGTAGCCTCATCCAAAAAGCACAGGGCTAACAATGCTTTAAATGGCCTAAAAATCTTGTTTACACATTTTCTCCAATAGAAGAAACCACTGATACAACAGTGATGTTTCAAGGGATGCTTACACAGTTTCAATGTTGAAAGACAGAATTGAAATGCAGTGGGAAACATTGAATGATCATTAGTAGAAAATGGTGTTAAAAAGAGGACAAGCAGTGGTACTATGATGAGTTAAGAAGCTTTGTTTGTCATGTCTACAAAAGCCTCCTTCAAAGAGTAAACAAAGGCTAGAATATCCAAGCTTACAGCAAACTCATCAAAATGCCAAAGAAGATAGTCTGAGCCTTGTTTTTGAAAGAGACTCTTGCAAATGAACATACAGAGACAGTATGTGTGAGGAAAGGGTGTGACATATGTTTTAAATTCAGAGACAACAATCAAAGAAAATGAAACATACTACTGTCATAAACAAAGACCTTGTTATGAAACATGTGAAAAAACCATGGCTGTTGCATATGATTGCATTAAGGGTCTCTAAAGGCCTCTTCCCTTGATCAACAGATATAAGTCAAGCTTCGGTGAATGCCACTAAGGTTTTACCCACAGTCAGAGAGAAATATCATTTTAAGGATGCATCAACAGTCCTTGATGTTGCTCCGGAGTAGTTTTTCCTTGTTTAAAGGATAGAAATGGAAAAGAGGTGACAGGGTTATTTTTTAAATAAAGAAATAGTGAAAAGGTAGTGAAAGGGTTTTGTTTCTTAAAGGAGCCTTTTTATTTCAACAAGAGCCATGATTATGGTGTCATTCACAAGTAGCAGCCACAACATTGAAATCTGGGTCGAATATGAGTCTTTGTTATGTTTTGTTATGACCAAAAAGCCTTTTCAAAAGGCATCCAAAACCCTTGCAAATAAATACAAATGTTTTTGAGTTCATTTAAAGGTGGAAGAGACCGTTGAAAAGTCTCATTTTCAAAATTCAAAATGCAACAAGCGATCCCCTGGCTGCTCACTGGATAGAACAAGAAATTTCGAGCAAATTCCAAGCTTTTCAAGGTTCTAAGCTTGTGCGGCATGCCTGGGAGTGAAAATAAAAAGGGTTATAATTGTCGCGCAGCACGCTTGTAGCGGCGCACAGTGCGCCTGTAGCGCCCATTCACCCACTGCCCGAGGCTGACCCGACTGCGCGGTGCTGTTTCTTGTGAACATGCCGCTCACCCAAATGCCTTCAAAAACTCTTTTGAGAGCTACTCAACCAATCAAACAAGGCCCTCAAGAATTTTTAAGGTATTTTTCATTGCCTCATGGTAAAATTTGAATTTTGAAGGGGTGTTTTTATATAAGGAGAAATAGTGCATTTGAAAGCACTTCATCATCTAAAAACCATGAGATAGACAGTGGTATATGAGACAGAGTTTTGTCAAAACTAGAGAAAAGCTCTCTTGTGCTTAGGGGGTCTCAAATCAATTTGGACAGTGTCTTGACAGTAGCTTTAAGGGAAGTTTGTCATTTAAAAAGCACCAGAACAAGCAGTGATAAGAGGGTAGTGTTTTTGGGCAAAATCAAGGTTGTTTATTGCTGTGAGTGTCACAAACCATTACAGTGATAGCTGGGGTGTGTTTTATCAGTCTTAAAGGTCCTTAACTGCCTTCAAGAAAAGTGATAAACCATACACTAATTACTAGACGGACATACACAGTTGTAGAGGTCTCAAATCAATTTGAAGAGTGTCCTAACAATGTTAAAACAAGAGTAGACTCTGCTTGAAGTTTCAAAGGGAAAAACAATGATCATAATTTGAAAGATTTGTCATTTTAAAGTGTCCTCTCTGTATCATGAATTAATGAACTCTATTTAGCCACCAGAGTTCCAAAAACAGAGTGTGTGAAAGTTTTTCCAAATAGAGTTGAGGGTGTCTTACTTACTTTATAAAGAAACAGTGAACAACAGAAGAACATTGTTTGAGAGAAAGGTGTCTTGTTTTTGTTAAAACACAAAAGTTCCTTCTTCACCAAGAAACCACAAACACACCATTCAAGACATGGCCCAATCACAGTGATAAATTGAATTTTTGTTTTTATTTGACAAAGCACTTTTTGATTGGCATCAAAAGAGGATAAAACAATGATTTATAAGGAGGACAGGGTGTGTTGTTGAGAACCATTTCAAGGACAATTTGAGACAGCTTGTTTCTGCAAAGAGTATCCAAAACAAAATGCCTCCTATGCAAGATAGTAGAAGCTGCCTTCACAGGAGGTTTGAGCCTGTTTCAACTGAAGAGGTAAATGCTCATCCATCAGTCCTGTTTAACTTTCATGAGGTTGGATGTCTAGAGTTTTGTCAAATGGTGTAGGAAGTGAAAAGCTATCTCCCCTTGACACATCTTTGTGCTTTTAGATTTCAAGGGAAACACTTTCAGTTGGCAGGTTTGGATTTCAACTTTTCTCCTAGATCCATTTCCAAGGCCACCAAGATCCCTTATGTCGGAGAGAAGTGGTTTAAACAAAGCCACCTAGACTCAGAACAATACAAACCTTTTTTGAAGCCTGAGCATAGAGATACATGTCCATCCATCTTTTATTTCTCATATCTGTTGACAAGTTATGCTCCCCTCATGAAGATAATCATGAAATACTTCACTTGCGAGGGAAGGTTCTCCCGAGTCTATGCTTACCATGTCTGGTTTCTCATGCATTTCACAAGGGCCAAACTATTAAATCTCCCTTTCTTCCTCCATAGAAGTATTGAAAAAATGGCTTCCACCATTCAGAAACAACCTCCTTCTTAGCAGTCAGCTTGCCTTTTCCATCATTCCCTCATCAAGGTTATCATTCTTCATCAGCTTGAGAAGAAGGAAATCTCTTGGGACACTTTCATTGCACATTCGGATTTCGCCACTGTTCCTTCATTTCATACATCTCCTTCACCTTCCACTCACCATCCTTCACCTTCTTCAAGTAGGCCCATTCCCAAGAAGCTTAAATTTACCATAATTGAACAAGAAGAAGAGCATGATGAGGAAGAAGAGCAGCATGATGAACAACAGCAAGATGAGGAAGGGCAGCATGATGAAGAGGAGGAACAACATGATGAAGAAGGGAAGCAAAGTGAAAAAGATCACAGTGAGGAAGGGCAGCAAAGTGAAGAGCATCACAGTGATAATATGCAGCACAATGATGAAGAGCAGTGCCATGAAGAAACTCAAAATAGTGGCAAGGATGATGAGGAAAGTAACAAGGGAAAAGAGCCAATAGAGCATGTGCTAGCTGCCTCTCCTAGGCAAGGGGCCATGCTTTCTTCTCCAAAAGTGGCCAAGCCCTGGAAATCAAGGAAAAGGGTGCCTAAAACTATAACTCCAAATGTTACTAGAGCCCTCCAAAGCAAGGGAAAATTGCCCAAGCAGCCCATTATCGAATTACCCAAGAGGAGGAAGACCAAGAAGGCCACCCAAAGCAAGGGAAAGGAGAAAGAAGAAATCAGCCATGAAAAGGAGAGGGACTTTGACATAATTCAAATCCAAAGTGATGATAGCGACAATGAGGCCCAAATCCTAGAGACTCTTTTGATCAATAGAGAAAAACAAGTTCATGCTTTGAGGGCAGGTAGATCTAGAGAGGGCTAGAAACTTCAATCACTTTTTGCAAACTCAAAATAAACATACGAGTGTCCACATGGCGGTATATGAGACCCCGGCCATCAAATACAAAAAAGAGGCCTCCAAGGCGCAATTTAAATTGGAAGAACTCATGGGTGAGTTCAATGAGAGAAAATATGAAGATCAGCCTAGGAGAAAGAGGCCAAGAACCATGGGACTCAGAAGAGCCCTTGAGAAACAAAAGAAGGAAGAAGCTGCCCTTCTCCAATCTATTCCTCTCACTAATTTGTTCACCCAAGAGATAGAGAACAATCGAGAAGCATGGCTCGAGAGGGTGAATGATAACTTGGAAAAGAAGTTGGAGAAGGCCAATAGAGATTTGGACCTTCAAAGGAGGATGACCGGGCATTATAAGAAGCTCAATCAGTTCGCCCGGCGGAAATTGAAGGCCACACAGGAAAAAATCAAGGAAGCTCAAAGAAGGCGTCTGACACCAAAAATTAAGAAAGACACCTCAAAGCTCCAAAATTTTGCCTCAGCTTCATAGCATGTTTCTGAAAACCCTTGAGGGTCATGCTCGCCAAAATTGGGCGAAATTCAACAAGTTTTGGTTTTTTGTCATTTTTGAGTTTTTGGCTAAAAATAATGGGCATCTCCATTTCTGTTTGGGGCATCCTGAAAGGATGAAAATGGTATCATTTAATGCCATAATTTTAGGGTAATATACTCAATTATTTTCAGATCAATAGAAGATGATTTTCTCCCCCAAAATGGCGAAAAACACTCACCTTTTCCACACTCTGCCCCGTTTATCAGCAAAGTATATTTTTTGGTTTTTAACACACATGTCAGCTTTTGGTAGACTTCTAGTGATAATTTTGGATAAAACTAAGCATTTTCAGAAAATAGACATTCATATCTTTCCAACGAGCCATCACGGGCCTCGTTTCAACATCAGGAAAGCCTCCAAAAGTTGCCGCCAAGACAGGGGACGTTCTGCTGATATATTTCTTAAGTATTTTTGTGAAAAATGTACCTTTCTAAGGTGAATTTTCCTCATGTGCGTTTAGTTATTTTTGGGCATGATTAGTTATGAAAAGTCAATATATTTTCCTTTTTTAGCATTTTTTAGATATTTTATTAGATATTTTGTGCCTTGGGCTTTGAAAAGCCTCAAGGACAAAATCAGATATTTTTGATGGGCCAATGAGATTGCAAGTTGCACTAGGAGGTTTTCCCTCATCTTGGCCTATATAATCCAAGAGAATTCATTGTAAACAAGGCTGAACTTGATGAATAGAAGTAATATATGGTTATACAAGTTTGGAAGAAACACTTGTCTCATGCATTGGATAGTTTCTTGAATGTTTTTGGATGATGAAGGAGGTCTGTTGTTGGATTCCTTGACTTGGTAAAATGGTATAGTGTCCCTCTCTATTATGCTTCTTAGTTTTCATGCATAATTCCATGTTATTTCTTGCTATAAGATAGTAGAGAATAGATTTTAGACATGCCCTTGGAGGCACCTCAAGTTTCCTGTTTCTTTATAGCTTTTATGTTTTCTTCCTTCTTAGTCATATCAAAGAATCCTTGATTGCTCTTTGATAACTAAAGAAATTGTTTGCTTGTTTAATTTATGGTTTTATGCATGCTAAGTATGATTCACGATATGCCCTACTTACTCATGGCTAGTCATAGCTCCACCTATGAAACCTCTCTTTGATTGTTTGATTGTCATTTGTTGAACCAAGGAGGTCTTGTACTGATCTTGCCCTTTGCCTAAAACTATGAAATCTTGCTTCAAAGTGCCCAATAGCTTGAAATACTATGCTTAGGAGTTTCCTCATAGTGATTTGAGTTTTTTTTTGTCTTAAATGTATTTCCCCAAAGTCTGATAGCAATTTCCTAAAATTAGAGAGTCATATCTCTCTATGTATTGCTTGAATGTTTATTTCTATGCATTGATCAGTTTATAGTTACATTTCTCATGATTAATGGTTAGCCCTACCATGTTTATGTCAGCTATTGAACTATTTGTGTTTGAAATCCTTTTTTATTCACAAATTTAGTGTCCATCCCACTCCATTTTACCCCAAGATCCATTTTACCTCGCTCAAACCGGACCTTCAACAACCTTGTATCACCATCTGAAAGCTTTCTTGACCTTTGGACCCCGTAGCCCAGTTAATATGACAATATTTTTATCTATCTTAGTCTTTGATCAGTTCATCCCTCACAAACCTAAAAACAAAACCAAAAACCTACTTCATAACTAGCCTAAAATCAGAAACACAAGAAGCAAACACATAGATATCCCTTACACAAATAGAGAGAGCCCTCTCTGAGTCCAGGAAGGCTAGGTACTTGGGCTCCAAAGACTGGTTTGATGTTACGCTATCACTTGGCTTTCCAATCAGCCAAATCACGAGACCCTAACACCTTCTTCTGATCTAACATGATCATGCTCCCATAGGGAAATGACCTCAGACGAATGTGACCTTTTTGTATCCGCTCCTGAATCTACCTCTTGTTTTTGTCCTTCTCCATAAAAGAACACTGATAGGTCGGTCAAATGAGTAGTGGTGCACCCGAGGTCAGATCAATGGAGTGCTTGAACTGACAATGCAGAGGTACCCCCATAGGTGAGGTGAAGATGTCCCTGTAATCTTCCATGATCTTGTCCATATGTTGTTTCTGTGTGTAGGAGCCATGTTTGGAGGTTGTGGCCACAATGTTATTCTTTCCTTGAGGGTGGATCATAAGGAAAAAAAATTCCTTGTTTGTGAAATGAGCTTACTGCATTTCTGTGTAGTGATCAAAGAGATGGCAGTAGGCAGTGCTACCTTTGTATCCTATATGTTGGCAATATGATGCTGAGTGTTGTCCTTGATGGAAACCCACTTAATGAAGATGATGGCAACCTACTTGATGAAGTTGTCCTTGATGAAATATGTCTTGATGAACTTATGAATGATGTCAATCTGATGTATCTACAATAAGTACAGAAGGTAATGAAGAAAGGAATTCAGTATGTGCTAGGTCTATGATGAAAAGAGTATGTCTTAAGGCATACGTGGGTTTGTCTAGGAGAAGTCACGTATGCACGCGGGAAATAACGTGCCAAGTCGCGTATGGGAAAAAGCGCTCATAAAGTGCAAAACCAGGGGTAACCACCATGGTATTGACCCATTGTATTGAGTGATGATTCGTCTATGTGACCCTGTCCAGGAATACCATTGGAAGTAATGTGGTTTTGGCTCATGGTATTGATAAAAAGGTGAACCTATATAAGGAGAAGGAAATCATTGTGAAAGGGGTGTGCGTGTGTTTGGGCTTTAATGAATACTTCACTCTGAAGTATATCTGTATGATGGAACTATGCTCTTAATTGATAGATCTGATTCTATAATGTATCTATGAACATAATGAAGGTTCAAGATCTCTAGATCTTGAAATGGCGAAACTCTTGGATGATATGAAAAGAAGTGATGAAGACCTGGCGCAAATTTGTTAAAGAAGTTGAAGAAATCTGGGTAAGTTCATAGATGTGGTCTGTTCTGCAAAGTTTATCTTTTATAGATCTATACGCAGGTTCGCTTCACTCAAGGCGCGTGTATACGCGGATCTATTTAAACAAAGGCGCATATGACCTGTTAGGGTTTGTTTGAAAAGTTGCACGGATGTATACGCGGATTGTCTTCAGTGAAAGCGCGTATATACGCAGATCCATCTAAAAAAAAGCGCGAATTATATCTGAACTGATGGTTGCTCAAGGTTAAATTTGTTTTTGCATACTTATTCTGAATTTTGGGTTATCTTTGATATACTGATCACAGTGGTTTCACTGTTCGGTTTGGAAGCATTGGGCAAAGTATGTTTGTTGATAAGTAAAGGGTTTTGTTGGAGCTGTTTGATCCAGTTTGAAAATTGATGAAATGTGGTCTGCAGTGGATCTGAGGGTTGAAGACTTCAGTCTGATAATAGAAGCTTACTGTCAGCAAAGGCTGGTGCTAATATCAGGGGGTAGTAGCTCCCTTCCAGGTGTGACTAGTAAACGAGAGCAGGGGGTTGAAGCTCCCTTCCAGGAGAGGCTGGTAAACGAGAGAAGGTTGTAGCCTTCTGCAGGTGGGTGCCTGCGTACTGGTATAATTCTGCACTAGTACATGATTGTAAGAAGTTTTTCTCTATAATAAAATATTGAAGGCTGAGACAACGACAGCGGTGGTTTTCTCCCGACTTGGGTTTCCACCTAAAAATCATGGTGTTCATGTGTGATGCGTTTCTGATGAATGAATACATGCAAGGATCTAAGTGAAGAATTGATTGTTAATTAATATCTCTGTGCATACGCGAGTTCAGTATAGGTTATCCGCGTATATACGTGACTCTGGTTCAGTAAAGTAGCGTATGGGTTATTAAAGAATGAAAAAGTAAAAAGATCTTAGTAAATCCTAAATACGTATCTACCCTCTCAAAGATTTTTCCAACAATTGGTTTCAGAGCAGGTCCTTCTGAAAAGGCTTAACCGCTAGAAGGAAGATCAAGCAGGATGAGCAATCACGAGGGAACAACGTCTATCAAACCTCCCCTCTTCAACGGAAGCAATTTAATATTCTGGAAAATAAGGATGAGACCCTATCTTCATTCTATGGGAGCAGATATGTGGGCCATTGTTGAACAAGGATATCAATATCTAGCTTCTACACCAACAGATCCAACTGAAAGAAAGAATTATGAATCAAATGCAAAAGCGGTCAATGCTATAACTGGAAGTATAACTGAAGCAGAATTTGTCAAAGTCATGCAGCTAAATACAGCAAAGGAGATATGGGACAAAATCATCCTAAGCTATGAAGGTGATGCAAAGGTAAAAATTGCAAAACTTCAATCTCTCAGAATTGAGTATGAAAATTTAAAAATGCATAGTGATGAGAATATTGCTGGTTTCTTTTTACATGTTGATGATGTTGTAAACCGTATGAGAAACCTGGGAGAAACAATAACCGAATCCACTTTGGTTGAGAAAATCTTGAGATCACTAATGGCCAAGTTTGAGTCAAAAGTTTCTGCTCTTGAAGAAAAACAGGACCTTCAAAATCTTACTATGGTGCAACTTCATGGCATATTGACTGCATACGAAATGAGGAGAGGAGGACCATCTGAAGTCAAAGAAGTTTTTTTTAAAGCTTCTACAAAAGGGAAAGAAGTTCAAAAACCGGAAGGGTCAGGATATATCTCAGAAGAAGATGAGGCAAACTTTGTGAGAAGACTTCAACTAGGAACCGGAAGATTCAAAGGTAAGCTTCCTTTCAAATGTTTTAATTGTGGAAGGGTTGGTCATTATGCTGCAAAATGTCCTTATAAAGAAACATCTGCTAAAGAGAGAGAAGTAGCAAGAAGAAATAAGAATCGGTCTAGCACTAAGAAAAGCTACTATACAAATGAAGACAGTGATGGGCTATTTGACAGTGAAGAAGAATGTGAACAAGATCTTAGACTACTCATGGCATTTGAAAATAATTCTAGAGACGATAAGGATGCTTTTATAGATGCTCTAGATGACAATTATTTTCTTGATCAAAACAATCAACTCAAAATATGCTTGGAAGAAAGTAAAATAATCATAGAGACTCTGAAAAGGCAGAATGAAGAAGCAAAGAAACATAATGAAAAATTAGAATGTGAAGTAGTAAGTCTAAGAAAATAAATTGAGAAAGTAAAGACTCTAAATCTTAGATTTGCTAAAGGATCTGAAACCTTAGATGAGATTATCAAGGTTCAACAATTCAACGATCTCCTCTGATTAAGACAGGTCTTGGATATACTGGAGAATCCTCTCAGGCTTCAGCACCAAATTATCTAAAAGCAGCTACAACTGGTTTACTACATTCAGCCACTCAACAAGGGAATAAAGAATCTTTACAGGTAAAGCATGGTCATCACAATACAAGGAACACTAACAGGGATATCTCTCAAAGAAGAAACAATCAACAGGTAAATTCAAATAGAAGATATCATGATCGCAGAAATTTCTACTTCAATGGACAATGTTTCTCATGTCACAATTTTGGTCATAAAGTTGTTTAATGTGTTGCATATAAAACCATCATGATAAGAGAAGCAAGAAAGAAAAGGATGGATATTGAACCAAAAAAGAACACCTATAACAACTTTTATCCTCTTCAAAATGAAGTTGAATGTGCTTATTGCAATAACTTTGGCCATGAAGGATCTGAATGCAGGAGCAAAGTCCAGCCAAAACAACATTTTCCTTCAAGTTCCAAAGTATGGAAAAATAAGGAATTACAGGTTGAAAATTGTGGGATAGCGTTATTTGCAGAAGGTGAAGAAAATCAATGGTACATTGATAGTGGGTGCTCAAAACACATGACAGGTGACAAAAGAAAACTTCTTTCATATAATGCTCTAGAAAAGGAAAAGAAAGTTACATTTGGAAATGATAATCCTGCTGTAATTAAAGGAAAAGGATCCGTGTTTCTAAAAGAAAAGGTGAAGGCTAATGATGTCATGTATGTGGATGGATTAAGGCATAACCTGTTAAGTGTAAGTCAAATGTGTGATCAAGGTATAGAAGTTGTCTTCAGTTCAAAAGAATGTGTGGTTCATGATCTGGATACAGGTAGAACTATTATAAAAGGGAAAATAACTCCAAGCAACCTATATGTAATGAAGAACTGCAAAGATCAATGTTACTTCAGAAAATCTTCAGAAAATTGGCTATGGCATAGAAGGCTGGGGCATCTAAGCTTCTCTCAAATCAACAAAGCAAGCAGACTTCAAGCTGTTCGTGGTCTTCCCAAAATTACTCTACCAGAAAGTATCATATGCAAATCCTGCCAATTTGGTAAGAAGACCAGAGTACAATTTAATGCCAAAGAAGGATCATCAAGTAGGCCTCTTGAACTTGTTCATACTGACATTTGTGGACCTATGAGGAAAAAGTCATCACATGGAGAAGAATACTATATCTTATTTATTGATGATTTCTCTAGAATGTGTTGGATTGGGTTGCTTAAACACAAAGATGAAGCATTTGAGAAATTTCAGATCTTCAAAGCTCTGGTTGAAAATGAATTGGATCTAAAAATCAAATGTCTTAGATCTGATCGAGGAGGAGAATATACATCAAATGAATTCTTTGAATTTTGTGAACAACATGGCATAAAGAGATAGTTCTCTGTAGCAGGCACTCCACAACAAAATGGCATAGCAGAAAGAATGAATAGAACAATTCAACAAATGGCTAGAGCTATGCTTGATGATTCTGGAACTCCTGACATGTTCTGGGGAGAAGCAGCACATACAACAGCAAATATTCTCAACAAGGCACATGTTCGGGTAAATAGTGACAAAACTCCATATGAACTTTGGTATGGTAATTCTCCCTCTGTAAAGCATTTTAGAATTTTTGGAAGTAAATGCTTTATCAAAAATAATGATGAAAAGCTTGGCAAGTTTGAACCTAGATCAGATGAAGGGATACTTCTTGGTTACTCATCTACAAGCAGAGCATACAAATGTTACAATAAAAGGCTTCGAAAGATTGTTGAATTTATTGATGTTGTCATTGATGAGTCTCCTATAGCTCCTAAAGAAGAAAAACAAGCAACAGAAGAAGATGATGGTGATTTTTGTCCTTCTACATCAAATGGAAATGATATAGACAGTGGATCCAATGAAGAACCTGAAGATGATTTATCAGAGAAAGCTCCATCCAGATATGTTCAAAAGAATCATCCCGAATCTCAAATTTTGGGAAACAAGGAATCAGGTGTACAAACAAGGAGGACTATTGTGGGATATTTTATCTATTTAGCATTCCTATCCACAATTGAACCCCAAAATGTCAATCAAGCTAGCAAAGATGAATGTTGGATTCAAGCCATGAATGAAGAGCTTGATCAAATTGAAAAGAATCACACTTGGGAGTTGGTACCAAGACCACATGATAAAAATGTCATTGGAACCAAATGGATATTCAAGAATAAGTTAAATGAAAATGGGGATGTTATAAGAAACAAAGCCAGATTGGTTTGCAAAGGGTACACTCAACAAGAAGTTATAGACTTTGAAGAAACTTTTGCTCCTGTAGCTAGACTTGAAGCCATAAGAATGTTTCTTGCTTTCTCAAGTTCTCAACAAATCAAAGTCTATCAAATGGATGTCAAATCTGCTTTCCTCAATGGTGATCTTGAAGAAGAAGTTTATATAGAACAACCAGAGGGATTCATTTTGGGAAATGATAAGAATCTTGTTTGTAAACTTAAAAAGGCTCTATATGGTCTCAAACAAGCTCCGAGGGCATGGTACTATCGTCTTGATAAATATCTCCATCAACAATGATTTTCAAAGGGGTCTGCTGATAGCAACTTATACACAAAAATTGAACATGACAAACTTTTTATTGTGATTGTATATGTTGATGATATCATTTTTGGGAATAATGAAGAATCCTTGAGTCAAAAATTTGCTTCTGTTATGCAGCAAGAATTTGAGATGTCTTTACTTGTGGAACTAACATTCTTTCTTGGCTTGCAAGTGCATCAAACTACAGATGGTATATTCATATCACAAGCAAAATATCTTAAGCAAATTTTGAAGAAGTATGGCATGGAAGAATACAAGCCTGTAAGTACACCAATGATAACCGGATGCAATCTCAGTTCTCATGATGATTCTCCCATGGTGAATCAACCAGAATACAGATCAATGATAGGAAGTCTACTTTATCTCACTGGGACTAGACCAGACATTATGCATGCTGTTGGGATTGTTGGACGATTCCAAGCTAAGACAAAAGAGTCTCATCTTCAGGCTATCAAAAGAATATTCAAATATCTGCAAGGTACTCAAGACTTTGGACTATGGTATCCAAAGAATGCCGATCTTACTCTTCATGCTTACTCTGATGCAGATTGGGCTGGAAATGTTGATGATCGAAAAAGCACAAGTGGTGGTGCATTCTATATGGGGCCTCGGTTGGTATCTTGGTTCAGTAAGAAGCAAAGTTCTATTGCCTTATCTACTGCTGAAGCAGAATATGTGGTTGCCGCATCTTGTTGCACTCAACTCCTTTGGATGAAGCAAACCTTGGGAGATTTTCAAATCAAATGTACTCCTCCTATCTCCATTATGTGTGATAATACAAGTGCCATCAGTATCTTAAAGAATCCTGTTATTCATTCGAAGACCAAGCACATTCCCATCAAGTATCACTTCTTACGTGAACAAGTGCTTGAACAAAAGGTGAAGTTGGAGTATGTTCCCTCCAAAGAACAAGTTGCTGATATCTTTACCAAACCTCTGCCCAGGGAAGCATTCGAGTATCTAAGACAGAAGCTGGGAGTATTCTCTACCAGTCAAAAGAAAAAATATGCATAAATTCAGAAGATTAAATAGGATACACGGGTTTCTTGAAACACAGTCGCGTATATACGCGAGTATATGAACAGAAAGTCGCGTATGGATAGTTGCTGACTATTTTTGGTTGGGGTTAGCATTTTGCAGTACTGTTTGGTTATTCTGGTTATATGTATTTCTGACAGAGCATATGATATGAAGAAGACAGGTACAGGAAGGACAAGTTCAGGGGGAGATGAAGGAATGTGAAAATTTCTATGTTTCACTTTCCATACGCGGGTTCTATGAACAAAAGTCGCGTATACACGCGAGTTCCAGCAGACACAGTTGCGTATGCATTAATGATAAGAGAATTGGGATGACAGCTGAAGATCAGGAGCAGAGGTTCAGGGTGAGCATCAGTCTGACTGCTAATGATTGTACTGTTAGCATTATTCTGGTTATACTCATGCTTATGACATGATACATGGTATCTTCAGGTCTTTCTGGTTTTGGTCATGAAAAGTCATATTTGTAATTTGATGAAAAGGTCATGTTGAGACCTATGATGTAAAATTGTAATATTCAGTCATGTAAGGACTTGTCAAAATTTTTAAACCCACTTGGTTGGGTAACGGAGTCAAATTTGTAAACCCACTTGGTTGGGTATCTGAGTCTCTTATGTAAATTCACTTGGTTGGATCTTTGATATAAGTATGAGTCCTTGGTGATAGGAAGGTCATAGAGTCAAGTACTTCATTGTAAAATATGTTTGAAGCCGCAGGATGAACTCAGGGAGAGCATGATACCTTCAGTACACATCAGATCTGCAAAGCATTCACCCTTTGCCCTTGATGGCAAAGGGGGAGAATGACATGGTGTTTGAATAAGGGGAGAATATCATGGTGTTATTCATTGTTTCTATCTACTGTAGTGATCAAACACCATCATGGTTGCCATCAAGTCCAAAGGGGGAGATTTTTGGCAATATGATGCTGAGTGTTGTCCTTGATGGCAACCCACTTAATGAAGATGATGGCAACCTACTTGATGAAGTTGTCCTTGATGAAATATGTCTTGATGAACTTATGAATGATGTCAATCTGATGTATCTACAATAATTACAGAAGGTAATGAAGAAAGGAATTCAGTATGTGCTAGGTCTATGATGAAAAGAGTATGTCTCTAGGCATACGCGGATTTTCCTAGGGGAAGTCGCGTATGCACGCGGAAATAAACGTGCCAAGTCGCGTATGGGCAAAAGCGCTCTTAAAGTGCAAAACTAGGGGTGACCACCATGGTATTGACCCATTGTATTGGGTAATGATTCGTCTAAATGACCCCGTCTAGGAATACCATTGGAAGTAATGTGGTTTTGGCTCATGGTATTGATAAAAAGGTGAACCTATATAAGGAGAAGGAAATCATTGTGAAAGGGGTGTGCGTGTGTCTGGGCTGTTAGCCATCAGTATTTTTTACATGTCAGTGATGACTATATCTTCAGCTGGGTTTTCTAGAAACTGATTTCCTTATGTCAATATGTCATCCAGAAAACCCTCCCAAAACTTTTTTCGCCTTTCTACCTATTCAGTCCACCCCTAGCAACATCAAAAACCTCATATCACAATCCTATCTAGCTTCAGCCTTATTGACCTACCCATCAGCCTTAAAAGGCAAATCCACATCTGTTTCAAAAGTCTACCCTATGTTAGGAAGTGGCGTTTAGGTCTTTTCACCTTTGGCAATCATCAAAAAGCCAAAAAAGCCTCCATCTGCAGCAGACCTACCATGACTGATCCCTTAATTTGCAAATGAAATTGACAAACAGCCTTAAGTCGCGCCACTCATATTCCTTAGGTCTCAGCACTGCATAAAGCCCAATCTCAAGCTGACTAGTAGGTTTTTCACAGTGTTCTATGGTTTCTACAAAAGCAAGAAATATAACTTCATCTCAGGAGGAATTGCTTGATCTACACTTAGAGGAACAGCTGCTTCTAAATGTATTGTGAGCCTGAGATGAAGCTGCAAAACAAAAGTCACTCATCAGGACCTTACAGCTCTTTCCAGCATGAAAATCACAGTAAGAAAGGGTCGCCACTATCTCAGCAAAATGGTAAAATTGTCAAGGCCCAGAACCTCCTTCATTTACAAGCAGAGGGTTAGGGCGCCTCCTTCATACATAAGCAGAGGGCGCAGACCAGTGTTGACTCAGAAGGTTGCAAAAGTCCAGGTTTGCCTTTACTGAAACAATGAAACAATATCTTCAGGTTTCATGAAGGTAATTGATGACCATAACAGGAATATAGTGGAAATATGATAAGCTCAAAAGAAAGGGGAGTTTGGCCTGATAAAGGAGCTCATTTCAAACTTGCAAACCATATGAAATTGTTGAACTTTAGAAGGACCTGTCATCAGTAAACATCCAAATCATAAGAAGCCTATTTTGTTCAAGATCAAATGGAATAGAGGCTGTTAACCAATGCCATTACACAGGCAGGAAGAAAGCCCTTAGCTTTTTCAAATGCAATGACCTTCATAGTCACAAAGAGTTTTTTTCAAGTAACAGGTCATGAGATAAACAATCCAAATGATAAATTTCTCAGTCACCCTTAGAACAGTGTCACTGTGGCTAGGGTTTTCTTCTAAAAACACAGTGATGCTTGCAAGTAAAGATGCTAAGATTGGTGTTTTTCAAGAAGTTTACTTACCACCACAATCAGAGAAAGGCCGTGTCGAACATAGTGGTCAAAAAGTCTCCGGACACCTTAACTGATGAAGAGCCTCCTCCATGCATGAGTAGAGGTCCAAAGCTACTGCAGGGTGCTGAAACTGATTGATACAAGAAAGCAGTGGAAGGATACCAAAGACTGAAACAAGGTCACTACACAGATGAAAGACAATGCTGATAATGTAAAGGTATTGGTACTCCTATTTCAAAGAACTATCTGTCAGGCTATACCTATAGTAGGAAAGAGACAATATTGAATATATGTGTGCCACTGATACCAAAAGAAAACTGTCTCCTTGAGGAAAGGTCAAGCAACAAAACAATGTCATATACCAAAGGGCCAAGGAAGCGCCTTTCAAGAAATGGTGTTTACAGCTTTCAAATGTTTTGGTGCATTATGAATAGCCCTTCCTTGCTAAAAGTTGCCAAGAGAGGAAAACAGTGAACATAGTTCAGTTATGAAATGGTTCTTTGGGCAAAAAGAGGTAACACAATGATCAGAGCAAAATAATGACTATGTATCAAAGAGTCCTGTTTTCATATTGCACAAGCTTGTCTTTTCAGATGGAGGAGGCGAGTGGTATTCAATCTTATGAATAGGCAGAAGAAGTTGGTTGTGATGAATCACCACTGTTTATATGTTTTAAAAACAAACACAGTTGTCATCATCCCAGAGGGCAGACTTAGCACGAAGATACAAGTATTAAATAAACAGTGGCAGGGATGTGACACAGTGAGTTGTAAAGCAGAGAATTATGTTATAAAAAGAAACATCTAGTAGAAGGCACTTACAATCCAAGGAGAAAAGCTTATAAGTCACCTGATAGCAGAAATTATTAACAAGTTGGAGTGACACAGGAAATCCCCTGTTAAGTGATAAAGCAGCTTTCAAATGCCTTTGACAGATTTTGAATGACCTTTTCTTTTGTTAACATTGTCACCTAAAGTGTCAAAAAGAGGGACAGAGTCGAGGTTCTGAAATGTCTCTCTTATGAGAACAGGTATGTAACTTCATGAATAGGCAAAAAAAATTTGATGAACTATCACTGTTTAAAAAGCAACTTGATGCAAACACAGTTTTGTATCATTTAAGAAGGGCAGAGGTATCATCAAATCCAAATAGGACCGACAAAGTTTAATTATTTGAAGTGATAAAGAAACTAAGAGCGCAAATAAAGACTTTAACTCTCAAAGCAAAGAAATGCCACTGTTTGAACGAAAAACTTCACTGTGTTCAAAGATAGCCATGGGGTCTTTATTTTGTTTTTTAAAGAAATAATGAATGTAGCCGTTGAAGGAGTGTCAAAAGAATGAAATAGAGGAGTACGAAGGCCATTGACGAAATTCAAAGCCAACTTCCGCAGCTCCCAAGGATCACAACGTTTTTCAAACAAATTGAAGTTTTCTGCACTGGTTTAAGGCCGCGCGACGTGCCTGGGCATCATTTTACAAAGGCTTTCAACACCGGCGCGACGTGCCTGTAGGTGGGCGCGACGTGCCTGTAGGAGGCCGCCCGACCACACGACAGGCCGACCCGACACGTTCCTTTTGCGCGACGGGTTTGCTCCAGATGTTGCCGGGCGACTTTTCCAAGCTATCCAGGGTTTCTTTCATCCTTTCAAGCGAGAATCCATCAAATTTGAGGTATTTTTATGAACTCCCATCGATTGCAAGGTGTTGATAAGTGACCAAAATGTTTGAAAACCCCGGACCTTGCCATTATTGCTAAAAAACAAAAGCAGTTTTCCTACACAGTGAGATGAGGTAATTACATTGTGATAATACGGGGTTTTATGGTTAGGAACCAGTTTGTGTCGTTTTCAAATCATTGTATTTATTGACAGCAGAGGTTTCAAGAACAGAGTGACTGTTGCCTATCTCACAAGCACACCTTTGTAACAAACTGCCCCCTCCTTTTTTCACTAGATTTCACTACTGTAAGTTTGTTGACAGAGAGTTTCTAAGGGTGGATAGGGCCATTTTTCTGGAGGGCAAGGTTTGTTGGTGGTCAAAACTAAACTTTGAAGGCAGAGGTATACAAGTGATGTTTTCTTAAAACTTCACAAGAAAAAGTGTCCCTCATAAAGCACTGTGTATTGTTAACCTAGGTTTGCCCTCTTTCTTCACCTCATTATCATGTTGAAAAGACTGATTGACAAAGAGGCTCTAAGGGTAAATGTTACATTGAAGGGCAGATTTCATTGATGTGTTTCTAACTCTGGAGGCAGAAGTAAAAAAGCAGTTTTTTTTGTTCTCTTAAAACTTCACAAAGGAAAGGGGCCTTTTTTCTGAAGAACAGAGTTTTTAGTGTTTGAAAGTAATATTGGAAACAGGGGTACAGGTATTTGGGTGGCTCTCTTAAACTCACAAGCAAAAGAAGGTGTTTTCTAAAAACCACTGTGCAATGATTTTTCACCCAAGCTAGGTCTGTTTCTTCCTTACACTATATTATATCATTCTGAAGATTTGTTGACAGAGGAATTTTGAGGGTGAAATAAGGCCATGTTCTAGAAGGCACGGTTGTTGATGATCAAGTTTAACATTTGAAGCCAGAAGTACACAGTACACTGAGGAGCAAGGATTGTTGATGGTTAGATTTTGACATTAAAGGCAGAGGTACCAAAGTGGTGTTGGATTTCTCAAAACTTCACAAGTGAAAATGGCCACTGTCTAAAGGGCAGAGTGCTTGGTGATTGCATTTGATATTAAAACAGAGGTGTAGGTATTATGTTGATCTCTTAAACTCCCAAGCAGAGAGTATATTTCCTAAAAACCACTGTGCATTGGTTATACATCCAACTTGAGTCTGCCTTTCCTAGAAACCATATTGTATCATGTTGAAGAGCTTATTGGCGAATTTGATGATGAAGAGGAGGAGGACCAGCCTAGGCGAAAGAGGCCTAGGACCATCGGGCTTAGAAGAGCCTTGGAGAAACAGAGAGTAGAAGAACAAGCTCAATTCGAAGCCTTTCCTCTCACTGCCCTCTTTGAGCAAGAAATTGAGGAAAACAAGGAAGCATGGCTTGAGAGGGCTAACCAGCATTTGGAAACAAAGCTTGAGAAGGAAAACAGGGATCTTGAGCTACAGAGGAAAAGGACTCTTCACTTTCAGAAGCTAAATCAGTTTGCCAGGCGAAAATTGAAGGTAGCACAAGAAAAATTGAAGAAATTGAAGGAGAGGCGCCTAGCACGGAAAGAAGCAAAAAGCACATCAGCCCTCGATATTTTGGCTTCAGCTTCGGAGCATGTCTCTATGGACCTTTGAAGGTCATGCATGCCAGTTTTGGGCCTGTTTCGAAAACTTTTTGTTTTTTGGCATTTTTTGGGTTTTTGGCCAAAAACTCATAAATGCACCATTTCAGTTTGATGAGTCGTCAAGGGAGGAGGGTGATACCAATGGATTCCATAATTTCATGATCAGCTCTCCAGCGATTTTCAGGGCATTTGAAGATCATTCGCCCCTCCAAATTGGCGAAAAACAGCCTCATTTTGCACATTATGCCCGCCATATCAGCAGCCTGCTATTTTCTGGGTTTTTGCACACAGGTACATTTTTGAGGGACTTTCAGAGATCAGATTGAGGTGATTCCACTTGCATTGGAAATCAGACACAGAGAGCTTTCCAACGCGCCATCATGAGCCTCATTTCGACATCGGGAAGGCTTCCATTTTCATCCAGCAAGTCAGGGGACCTTTTTCAGGCATAAATATGAAGTATTTTTGCAATTTTTGAACTCCAAAAATCTGCTTTTCCCAAATGTGCGTTAGGCTATTTTTATCATGGGAAAATCATGTAAAGTCAATATATTTTCCGTTTTTAGCAGTTTTTTAGATATTTTATGGGATATTTTGTGCCTTGGGCTTTGCAAAGCCTCAAGGACAAGTTTAGATATTTTGACTTGGCCAATGGGATAGCTAGTTGCTCCATGAGGTTTTCCTCCCTCAAGCCTATTTATTCCATGGTTCTCATTGTAAATCGCAGGCTGAACTTGAAGAGAAGAATTAATACATTTGTCATATGAGCTTTGAAGAATACACTTGAGTTATGATTTTTGGACTGCCTCTTGGATGCTTTTGAGGAATGATGAAGGATTGTTGATGGATTCCTTGACATGGTAGAATGGTATAGTGCTTCTTAATGTGTTTTGTCTTCTAGTTTTCACTCATAATTCATTTTTCTTGCTGCTATAGATCAGTAAAGATTGATTTTGAGACATGCCCATGGAGGCACCTCAAAATCCCCGAATCTTCATAGCTTGATGTTTTCTTCTCCCTTAGTTATGCTAAAGAATTCTTAGCTGCTCTTTAGTAACCTAAGGTATTGTTGCTAAGTTTTATTCATCAGTTCCATGTATGTTGAGTAGGATGTATGGTTTGCCCTACCTACCTATTAGCTGCCCATAGTTCTGTCCATAAAACTTTCTCTTTGATTGATTTGTTGATCATTTTGTTGAACCAAGGAGGCCTAGTCCCGATCTAGCCCTTTGCCTAAAACTATGAAAACTTATTTGTCCAAGTGCCCAATGAATTAGAGGCTATGTTTAGGCGTTCCGGCATAGTTTATGAGTTGTTAGTTTGTCTCATGTGTTTTCCCCAAAGTCTGATAGCCTTTTCCCGAAGTTAGAGGGTCTTATACCTCTATGTATGGCTGGAATGTTCGATTTCTATGTATTGATTAGCTTATAGTTATTCCTAGCATGATTAATGGCTTGCTATTACATGTTTATGTCTACTATTAACTAGTTTGCACTTGAAATCCCTTGTCTTTCACCAACTTATTGTCCATTTAATCCATTTTGCCCAGAGATCCCTTCTACTGTGAATCAAATCGGCCCTACAGCAGCTTTACATCATCACTTCATAGCTTCCTTGATCTGTTTGACTCCATAGCCCAATTTATCTACATCTTGTTATCTAGTTTATGTATTTGATCAGTTTCATCCCTCACAAACTTAAAAAACCAAAAAACTAAAAACATACTTCATAACTAGCCTAATATCAGAACATCGCAAGTAAACACACCGACATCTTTTACACTTATAGAGAGAGCCCTCTCCGAGTCCAGGAAGGCTAGGTCCTTGGGCTCCAAAGCTTGGTTTGATGTTACATCGTCATTTGGCTAGCCAATCGGCCAAATCACGGGACCCTAACATAATGGCGATCACGGTGGGACCTATTGAGTACATGACAGTCTAGCAAACTCTGATAGACTCTTTAGTCCTTCAACATTTAACTTAGACCATCACCCTTTAGAATCATTCAGAGTAAACTCTCTGTTTCACCATCTTAGCAAAGTGATGAATCAGGTTCATAATACTCTTACATCCTAGGCTACACATAAAACTTAGAAAAAACCACAAAAAACTCCCTTAGATTGGTTTTTGAAAGTATTGGTGGTGGACCATACACGTATACCTCAAAACAACTAAAAATCCACCTGGCGACTCCACTAGCCTCCAGTAGGCCTTACTACCTTGCTAAAATTTAGAATTCTATCTGATTTAGCCACCTCATCGCCACACTAACATAATGGCGATCACGGTGGGACTCTGGGTAACAAAAGCTTAGATTCCCTAGACCTTAAGAGACCTTAAAGAATACTATCTGATTGACTTATCCCACTGCTCACTAACATAGTGACACTCACATTAGGACCTTCTGAGTTAGTGACAATCTAAGTACACCTTAGTAACTCTTGAAGTCTCAATCAAACTTAGTATATCTAGATATTGTCCGAAGGGTAGAAAATAGCTTTTTCACCATCTTAGCAAAATGATGAGTTAGTTATAAGAAAACTCTTCCAAACCTTGTAGGCACATAAAACTCAAAAAACCCAAAATACTCCTTTAGATTGGTTTTTGACAAGTACTGGTGGTGGACCATACAAGTATATCTCAAAACAACTGATAATCCACCTGGCGACTCCACTAAACTTCTAGTAAGCCTTACTACTTTTCAAAACTCTAGGCTACTATCCGATAAACCTTTCCCATCACTCACTAACATAGCGGGAGATGGTGGGACACTGAGTTCATAATAGTCCAGCAAACTCTTATAGAATTTTTAGTCCTTTAGGTACCATAAACAAGCAAGCAGTCCCTAGACTCATTTTTTAGAGTAAACTCTTTTTGTTCTCATCACCCTAGCAAAGTGTTGAAACAAGTCTAGAATACTTTAACAAACCATAGGCTGCACATATATTCAAAAAATCCAAAACATTCTCAGATTAGTTACTGGTGGTGGACCATAGCTATCTTCACAAAAACAATCCATTTCCACCTGGCGACTCCACTAATCCATCCCTTCTATTTTTGACCATCCTTCGCCTTAGTATAACTTTAGAGAAATCACTCATCCAGAACATTCACCAATATCATTCTCTCTAAACTCTGGATCTAAAATCTGGCTTCACGAAGAATCAATACCAGATCCCATCCAGACCCAAATCCCCCTATCATAGTAGATGACCCAAAGAAGATTCTGTGGCAAGCTTCCGAAACTGATCATCTAGCTACCAATAGATCCATCCAAGAACAAGATCTGTACCTAAAACTCGCAATATCCTTCTAGATTCACCTTCGGAACTAGAGTCATCACAAGCTCTTCCCCGAAGCAAATCATATAGTAAGATAAACTTCGACGATCTTGAACCCCTGAACCCACCACAGAGTCCTATTAGAGAAGATTCACCCACCACTCCTCCTGATTTCCAGCTTCTTTATCAATTTGGCTCCTATCATCCTAGATCTGCTCAAAACCAGATCACTAGTCCAAGTTCATCCGCTACACCTGTTCAAACCACTTCATTTCAGCCTACTAGTCCTGATCTTGCACATCATCCATTAGCTCCAGTCATGGCAGCCTGGTACACGCCTTTGGTGTTGCCACCACCTTTAGCTCCTCTCCCAAACAAATATCAGGACAAGATCCCACACTTTACTGGAGAAGACACCACCACACCTCAACAGCATATAAGTAGAATGACTGATGCTTATGAATACCTAGAGGTACAAGACGAGACCGTCCGAATGAGAATATTTGCCCAAAGTCTTGGTGGTGAACCCAAAGCATGGTTCAAAAGCTTAGCTCCAAACAGCATCCATAATATCCCCGAACTGCATCAAATCTTCAGAAATAGGTGGGAAATCCGAAGAAACCCCATTCAAATCCTGTCAGAATATAACAATCTAAAACGGGAAAATGGGGAAAGTGTCCAAGCTTAATGTACTAGGTTCAACAGTGTATATAACTCCCTCCCACCTCATTTCAAACCTCCACTTGGTTTAGCTTTGGCAAAATTTCCTGAGGGTTTTGATCCGGACATGACATATCATCTGAGAGACAAAGATCCCCCTACCTTGGAGGAAATGCAACAAATAGCTATAAAAGCAGATGCCAACTTAGCTGAAAAAAGAGCTAGGACTAGATCAGAAAGAAAGGTCACATATAGGGATGAGGTCTCCACTTCATCACCTTCCCTAGATCCCAGAATAGATGACTTAGTCAAATCTATGGCTAAAATGTGGGAAAAGATCAATGAGAAATCTCCTGTTAGAGACAACCAGCCAAACCCTCCAATCGAAACCGAAACCAAAACTTTAGGAGGGAACAGCCCCAAAACAGACCAAGGGATAATGACCAACAGATCAGGCCACCATTCAATGAAAACTATGTAGAAGAAGATGATAGGGACTCAGAACCTCTTGATGAACATCATTTAAACCTCATAAGGTCTGACAATGAAGGTGAGGTCTACCTCACCGAAGAAGAACAAGCCTTCTTTTCACCTGATCAAAATGAGACCAATTATGAGGATCTTGATGACCCTGCCATAGAATTTCAAAATGCTATTGAAGAAGCCCACAGGCAATATGACCTTAGGAGCAAGAGAAACCAAGATAATGTCAAGAGAGGTAACTCTGATACTGCTAAAGCTCCAGATACCATCCTCAAGAAAGCATCAAGCAGTGACAAAATCAAGGTTGAAAAGACTGATCAAAGCCAAGCTAAAGTTACCCAAACTAGTCCTCTCTCATATACTCCTGATACTTCTACCAAGGTCACCAAAACAACTATGGCAAGCAAAACCCCTAAACAAGGTCAACAAACTCGGAACATAGACAAGGTCTTAGCTGAAAAAGCTGAAACAAACATATCTAGACTTCAAGTGCCTTTTAGCTTTGAAGGCGAAATCGCTAAGATCAAAATCACCATGCCTCTTACTGAACTCATTGCCCAAAACTCTTATAAATCCCAAGTACTAAAGGTCCTAAATCTAGGGAATGATGCAAACACTGTTAATCTCACTAATGACATTCCTGAAGTATTGTTTGGTCCAAAGATAGAGGGAAAATTCCAAGAGGGAGCTACTCTTCCATTTTACATTAGCCTAAACATTCACGACCAAATCCTCCACAATGCCATGCTGGACTCCGGCGCCTCGCATAATCTTATGCCGAAGGTAGTTATGGAAAGATTAGGTTTGGAAATCACAAGACCATACAAAGACTTATACTCATTTGATTCAAGCAGAGTCCAATGCCTAGGTTTGATCAAAGACCTTTGCTTTAGTCTGGCCCAAATACCCGCGAAACATCTAATCATGGATATAGTAGTGGCCGACATTCCTCCCAAGTATGGGATGCTTCTATCTAGATCTTGGGGAGCCAAACTCCAAGGGAATATTCAACTGGACATGTCATATGCCACCATTCCCGTGTTTGGTCAGAACAGGATACTCTACCGCGAATCACACATGAAATACATGATTAGCAGTCAAGATAGGCCCGATAACATTCCAATGTGTTCTTTGTGCTCCGACTTAAACTCTTTCATTATGCATATTGATGTAAACTTGGGGGAAGAGTCAGAAGAAGCTGATATAGACTTAGATCCACCACATCAATTGTCCTTGGTACCTTATGATGAGCTGGACACTCAAAACTACCATGATCATGAACAACTGTGTCTTGAGGAAAGTAAGTTTCCCCTCTCCAAAGTGGGGTTAGAGCAAGAAGCGCAAACTCTCATGTACTATCAAGCAAATTGCTCTAGCTTTAATCAAACACCATCAGTAACTTGTGGAAATTTCTTCCGGGTAAAAGCTTTAGAAGACCTTCACCTCATAAACCTATTTGGAACCCGGGAGAAAGGGAGTTTGATGTTTCTACCATACCTCAAAGATTTACCATCATGTGACCCTCCTACTGCAAATGAAACTTTGACCATAACCTCAGTAGCCCAACATCTTGAGAGAATGCCAGATGAACTTCTTATAAGCAAGGATGACAGTTATAATCCCAGCATACCTGAACTACTGAAATTGGCTCATATTTTGTCTTTTCATGAAGAACTCAGAAATGCCAAAAACAGGAATTTCATGCAAAGTACTAATTTCTACAGAAAAAACAAGGGAAAACATTGTATCACTACCTTTTCTTCAAAGAACAACTTTAACAAAAGCAAACACAACAAACTGAGACAAACTGAAATGATCAAGGAGAAAACTAGTGGCCATAGAATTTGCTTTGATTTTAGAAATAATACTGCATCTCCATATAACAAAAATCAGGTTTTTTCTACTCAAGATCATGATTCACCAATTGAAAATGTTTCTAATCATGTTTCCTTGCAAGATCATCTTTCAGATCATAAACATCAGATTCCTTTGCAAAGTAGACAACTTAAAGATTCTTTTCAGTTTGCAGGAGGTAAACCTGATTTCAAGTCCAAAATTGCTAAACCACCCAATATCAGAAATCTGTTCATAAAGGCCATGTTCCCAGTGTTAAATTTCTGTGTTGTTGCATACCTTGATGATGTCACTATCTATTTCAAGAATTATCAAGAGTACATACATTACCTGAAGAAAGCATACAGTAAGGAAAGGAGTGGAAATCAGATATTCAGAGAGGTACAGAGGGAGGATACTGGGCTGTTTAGAGATTCTTGCATGAATCCCTATGTCATGTTAGAAAGAGAAAAATTCCCAAATTTCTCTTTTCAAGAGTTAAGTGGGCCAAGGGTGAGAGGAGATCCTTACGAGGATAAGATGCTGAAATTCCGTCATTTCCAAGATTTTTGAGTTTGAAACACTTTCAGTCATTGTACATACCATTGTTTGAAATATTGAAAAAATAGAAAAATCAAAAACAGTAAAAGATAGGAAAGTCAAAAACAGTAAAAGATAGGAAAGTCAAAAACAGTAAAAAGCAGAAAAGAGGGCAAGTGAAGATAGAACAAAGTCCCATGTTCCAAAAATAGTCTTTCGGAAAGCGAGCAAGTCTAAATGCCGCTACTAGTACTTCAATGTCTTGTTCAGCTATCTAGCCTAATCATAGCTGAGCATGTTTAAATTTATTTGCTAATAAGTTAGTGAGTGCCAAGATAGTCAACATTGTGTAAGATTGACTTATCACAGAGCTTAGATTAGGGAGAGATTCTGGTTCCACATGCCTAAAACAGAACCAAAGAGAGAAGCGAGGGATGAAAAATATATTGTACATCTTAAGCCCGCTTGTCTAGTTTCCTTTTATTACAAAATAACATTTGTGTGCAGCTTGTCTTTTATGCCACAAATGCATGACAAATCAGACTACTTAATCCTGATTTGATCATTTTTGAATTTCATGTCGTAGATTAGAGAATGAAATCCTGTCAAAATGCTTAATCTTGACAGTCGATCTAGTTTTAGGTAGAGAAATGAAGGAGTTCATCAGCTTAATCTGAACTCCCGGCAGATATAAGAGTAGAAGTAGATAGTTTCATTTTGCAAAAAGAAAAATATGCATTGTCAAAAGGCCGCTAGTTCAAATGCGCCAAACAGAAGAAAAAATGTTAGGAAGATAGTGGGGTAGGTAGAAGTATCATTGATGTTTAACATGCTGACACTTTTCAGAAATAACATCAAGAGAAGGGTAAATTTTGCGCCAATGGATAAGGCACTGGTCTTCATAAGCCAAAAAAACTGAATTCTGGACACCTCCTGACGAGGAGCTGCCCTCCCCAAATGGAGCCATTGTTAGCCATCAGTATTTTTTACATGTTAGTGATGACTATATCTTCAGCTGAGTTTTCTAGAAACTGATTTCCTTATGTCAATATGTCATCCAGAAAACCCTCCCAAAACTTTTTTCGCCTTTCTACCTATTCAGTCCACCCCTGGCAACATCAAAAACCTCATATCACAATCCTATCTGGCTTCAGCTTTATTGACCTGCCCAGCAGCCTTAAAAGGAAAATCCACATCTGTTTTAAAAGTCTACCCTATGTTAGGAAGTGGCGTTTAGGACATTTCACCTTTGGCAATCATCAAAAAGCCAAAAAAGCCCCCATCTGCAGCAGACCTACCATGACTGATCCCTTAATTTGCAAAATGAAGTTGACAAACAGCCTTAAGTCGCGCCACTCATACCCCCCTAGATCTCAGCACTGCATAAAATCCAATCTCAAGCTGACTATTAGGTTTTTCACAGTTTTCTATGGTTCTACAAAGACAGGAAATATATTTCATCTCATGGAGTAAATGTTTGAGTTTACAGTTAGAGGAACAACTGCTTCTAAATGTATTATGAGCCTGAGATGAAGCTGCAAAACAAAAGTCACTCATCAGGACCTTACAGCTCTTTCCAGCATGAAAATCACAGTAAGAAAGGGTCGCCACTGTCTCAGCAAATGGTAAATTGTCAAGGCCCAAAACCTCCTTCATTTACAAGCAGAGGGTTAGGGCGCCTCCTTCATACATAAGCAGAGGGCGCAGGCCAGTGTTGACTCAGAAGGTTGCAAAAGTCCAGGTTTGCCTTTACTGAAACAATGAAACAATATCTTCAGGTTTCATGAATGTAATTGATGACCATAACAGGAATATAGTGGAAATATGATAAGCTCAAAAGAAAGGGGAGTTTTGCCTGATAAAGGAGCTCATTTCAAACTTGCAAACCATATGAAATTGTTGAACTTTAGAAGGACCTGTCATCAGTAAACATCCAAATCATAAGAAGCCTGTTTTGTTCAAGATCAAATGGAATAGAGGCTGTTAACCAATGCCATTACACAGGCAGAAAGAAAGCCCTTAGCTTTTTCAAATGCACTGACTTTCATAGTCACAAAGAGTTTTTGTCAAGTAACAGGTCATGAGATAAACAATCCAAATGATAAATTTCTCAGTCACCCTTAGAACAGTGTCACTGTGGCTAGGGTTTCTTCTAAAAACACAGTGATGCTTGCAAGTAAAGATGCTAAGATTGGTGTTTTTCAAGAAGTTTACTTACCACCACATTCAGAGAAAGGCTGTGTCGAACATAGTGGTCAAAAAGTCTCCGGACACCTTATCTGATGAAGAGCCTCCTCCATGCATGAGTAGAGGGCCAAAGCTACTACAGGTTGCTGAAACTGATTGATATAAGAAAGCAGTGGAAGGATACCAAAAACTGAATCAAGGTCATGACACAGATGAAAGACAGTGCTGATAATGTAAAGGTATTGGTACTCCTATTTCAAAGAACTATCTGTCAGGCTATACCTACAGTAGGAAAGAAGCAATATTGAATATATGTGTGCCACTGATACCAAAAAGAAAACTGTCTCCTTGAGGAAAGGTCAAGCAACAAGACAATGTCATATACCAAATTACAGCTTTCAAATGTTTTGGTGCATTATGAATAGCCCTTCCTTGCTAAAATCGCCAAGAGAGGAAAACAGTGAAACATAGTTCAGTTATGAAATGGTTCTTTGGGAAAAAAGAGGTAACACAATGATCAAAGCAAAAGAATGACTATGTATCAAAAAGTCCTGTTTTCATATTGCACAAGCTTGTCTTTTCAGATGGAGGAGGCAAGTGGTATTCAATCTTATGAATAAGCAGAGGAAGTTGGTTGTGATGAGTCACCACTGTTTAAATGTTTTAAAAAAAAAACAAACACAATTGTCATCATTCCAGAGGGCAGACTTAGCACAAAGATACAAGTATTAAATAAAAAGTGGCAGGGATGTGACACAATGAGTTGTAAAGCAGAGAATTATGTTATAAAAAGAAACAACTAGTAGAAGGCACTTACAGTCCAAGGAGAAAAGCTTATAAGTCACCTGATAGCAGAAATTATTAACAAGTTGGAGTGACACAGGAAATCCCCTGTTGAGTGATAAAACAGCTTCAAATGCCTTTTGCCAGTTTTTGAATGACCTTTTCTTTTGTTAACATTGTCACCTAAAGTGTCAAAAAGAGGGACAGAGTCGAGGTTCTGAAATGTCTCTCTTATGAGAACAGGTATGTAACTTCATGAATAGGCAAAACAAATTTGATGAACTATCACTGTTTAAAAAGCAACTTGATGCAAACACAGTTTTGTATCATTTAAGAAGGGCAGAGGTCTCATCAAATCCAAATAGGACCGGTAAAGTTTAATTATTTGAAGTGATAAAGAAACTAAGAGCGCAAATAAAGACTTTAACTCTCAAAGCAAAGAAATGCCACTGTTTGAACGAAAAACTTCACTGTGTTCAAAGATAGCCATGGGGTCTTTATTTTGTTTTTTAAAGAAACAATAGATATGGCAGGTTGAAGGAGTGTCAAAGAATGAAATAGAGGTACGAAGGCCATTGTGAAATTCAGCCAACTTCCGCGGCTCTGAGGTCTGACTTTTAAAACCAAATAAACTGAAGTTTCTGCCGCATTTAGCGGACATCGCGGCCTTTTTGAGCATCATTTTACAAAAAAGCTTTCAACAGAGGCGCGGCGATACTGTAGGTGGGCGCGAGCGATGCACATGGGAGGCCAGCAGGCCACACAACGACCCCGACCCAGAGCCACCACCCCTCCTTTTGCGCGACGGGTTTGCTCCAGAGGTTGCCGCGCGACTTTTCCAAGCTATCCAGGGTTTCTTTCATCCTTTCGAGCGAGCATCCATCAAATTTGAGGTATTTTTATGAACTCCCATCGATTTCAAGGGGTTGATAAGTGACCAAAATGTTTGAAAACCCCGGACCTTGCCATTATTGCTAAAAACAAAAGCAGTTTTCCTACACAGTGAGATGAGGTAATTACATTGTGATAATACGGGGTTTTATGGTTAGGAACCAGTTTGTGTCGTTTTCAAATCATTGTATTTATTGACAGCAGAGGTTTCAAGAACAGAGTGACTGTTGCCTATCTCACAAGCACACCTTTGTAACAAACTGCCCCCCCCCTTTTTTCACTAGATTTCACTACTGTAAGTTTGTTGACAGAGAGTTTCTAAGGGTGGATAGGGCCATTTTTCTGGAGGGCAAGGTTTGTTGGTGGTCAAAACTAAACTTTGAAGGCAGAGGTATACAAGTGATGTTTTCTTAAAACTTCACAAGAAAAAGTGTCCCTCATAAAGCACTGTGTATTGTTAACCTAGGTTTGCCCTCTTTCTTCACCTCATTATCATGTTGAAAAGACTGATTGACAAAGAGGCTCTAAGGGTAAATGTTACATTGAAGGGCAGATTTCATTGATGTGTTTCTAACTCTGGAGGCAGAAGTACAAAAGCAGTTTTTTTTGTTCTCTTAAAACTTCACAAAGGAAAGGGGCCTTTTTTCTGAAGAACAGAGTTTTTAGTGTTTGAAAGTAATATTGGAAACAGGGGTACAGGTATTTGGGTGGCTCTCTTAAACTCACAAGCAAAAGAAGGTGTTTTCTAAAAACCACTGTGCAATGATTTTTCACCCAAGCTAGGTCTGTTTCTTCCTTACACTATATTATATCATTCTGAAGATTTGTTGACAGAGGAATTTTGAGGGTGAAATAAGGCCATGTTCTAGAAGGCACGGTTGTTGATGATCAAGTTTAACATTTGAAGCCAGAAGTACACAGTACACTGAGGAGCAAGGATTGTTGATGGTTAGATTTTGACATTAAAGGCAGAGGTACCAAAGTGGTGTTGGATTTCTCAAAACTTCACAAGTGAAAATGGCCACTGTCTAAAGGGCAGAGTGCTTGGTGATTGCATTTGATATTAAAACAGAGGTGTAGGTATTATGTTGATCTCTTAAACTCCCAAGCAGAGAGTATATTTCCTAAAAACCACTGTGCATTGGTTATACATCCAACTTGAGTCTGCCTTTCCTAGAAACCATATTGTATCATGTTGAAGAGCTTATTGGCGAATTTGATGATGAAGAGGAGGAGGACCACCCTAGGCGAAAGAGGCCTAGGACCATCGGGCTTAGAAGAGCCTTGGAGAAACAGAGAGCAGAAGAACAAGCTCAATTCGAAGCCTTTCCTCTCACTGCCCTCTTTGAGCAAGAAATTGAGGAAAACAAGGAAGCATGGCTTGAGAGGGCTAACCAGCATTTGGAAACAAAGCTTTAGAAGCTGAAAACGAAGGATCTTGAGCTTCTACAAAGAAAAGGACTCTTCTTTCAGAAGCTAAATCGGTTTTCCGAGCGAAGTTGGGCGCATAAGAAAAATTAGAAAGTTGAAGGAGAGCGCCTAGCACGGAAAGAGGCAAAAAGCATATCGGCCCTCGATATTTTAGCTTCAGCTTCGGAACATGTCTCTATGGACCCTTGAGGGTCATCCATGCCAATTTTGGGCCTGTTTCGAAAACTTTTTGTTTTTTGGCATTTTTGGGGTTTTCGCCAAAAACTCATAAATACGCCATTTCAGTTTGAAGAGTCGTCAAGGGAGGAGGGTGATACCAATGGATTCCATAATTTCATGAGCAGCTCTCCAGCGATTTTCATGGCATTTGAAGATCATTCGCCCCTCCAAATTGGCGAAAAACAGCCTCATTTTGCACATTCTGCCCGCCATATCAGCAGCCTGCTATTTTCTGGGTTTTTGCGCACAGGTACAGTTTTGAGGGACTTTCAGAGATCAGATTGAGGTGATTCCACTTGCGCCAGAAAGCAGACACAGAGATATTTCCAACGAGCCATCATGAGCCTCATTTCGACATCGGAAAGGCTTCCATTTGCATCCAGCAAGTCAGGGGACCTTTTTCAGGCATAAATATGAAGTATTTTTGTAATTTTTGAACTCCAAAAATCTGCTTTTCCCAAATGTGCGTTAAGCTATTTTTATCATGGGGAAATGATGTAAAGTCAATATAATTTCCATTTTTAGCAGTTTTTTAGATATTTTGTGGGATATTTTGTGCCTTGGGCTTTGCAAAGCCTCAAGGACAAGTTTAGATATTTTGACTTGGCCAATGGGATAGCTAGTTGCTCCATGAGGTTTTCCTCCCTCTAGCCTATTTATTCCATGGTTCTCATTGTAAATCAGAGGCTGAACTTGAGAGAAGAATTAATGCATTGGTCATATGAGCTTTGAAGAATACACTTGAGTTATGATTTTTGGACTGCCTCTTGGATGCTTTTGAAGAATGTTGAAGGCTTGTTGATGGATTCCTTGACATGGTAGAATGGTATAGTGCTTCTTAATGTGTTTTGTCTTCTAGTTTTCACTCATATTTCATTTTTCTTGCTGCTATAGATCAGTAAAGATTGATTTTGAGACATGCCCATGGAGGCACCTCAAAATCCATGAATCTTCATAGCTTGATGTTTTCTTCTCCCTTAGTTATGCTAAAGAATTCTTAGCTGCTCTTTAGTAACCTAAGGTGTTGTTGCTAAGTTTTATTCGTCAGTTCCATGTATGTTGAGTAGGATGTATGGTTTGCCCTACCTACCTATCAGCTGCCCATAGTTCTGTCCATAAAACTTTCTCTTTGACTGATTTGTTGATCATCTTGTTGAACCAAGGAGGCCTAGTCCCGATCTAGCCCTTTGCCTAAAACTATGAAAACTTATTTTTCCAAGTACCCAATGACTTAGAGACTATGTTTAGGCGTTCCGGAATAGTTTATGAGTTGTTAGTTTGTCCTATGTGTTTTCCCCAAAGTCTGATAGCCTTTTCCCGAAGTTAGAGGGTCATATACCTCTATGTATGGCTTGAATGTTTGATTTCTATGTATTTCTGATTAAACATAGTTATTTAACATAAGTTAGCAGTTATTGACACTCTTCACATATATTGTATATCTCCTTCAGTTTGTGAAATCCCTTGTCTTTCACCAACTTATTGTCCATTTAATCTATTTTGCCCAGAGATCCCTTCTACTGTGAATCAAATCGGCCCTACAGCAGCTTTACATCATCACTTCATAGCTTCCTTGATCTGTTTGACCCCATAGCCCAATTTATCTACATCTTGTCATCCAGTTTATGTATTTGATCAGTTTCATCCCTCACAAACTTAAAACTAAAAAAACCAAAAACACATTGTGTGCCCTGTCTCTTTCAGACATTCATGATAGCTTGCAAAACATCTTGCCTGCCAGAAGCCTCTCTGAGATCAGAGAAACTGAGTCATGACCAAAAGCTTGATTTAGATGTTACCGTCATTTAGCTGGCAATCGTAAATCACGGGACCACAACATGAGCCTGTGATACTTATACGAAGTATACTTTTGATGGAACTTTGCTCTTAATTGATAGATCTGATTCTATAATGTATCTATGAACATAATGAAGGTTGAGAATGTCTGGGTCTTAAAATGACTGGCTCTTTGATGATCGAAAGAGTAGTAGTGGCCTTTGCTTTAAAATCATCCAAAGAAGTTGAAGAGGAAATACGGGTAAATTCATAGATACGCTGTATTTTCGGTTATCTTTTATAGATCTATACGCAGGTTCGCTTCACTGAAGGCGCGTGTATACGCGGATATATTTAAACAAAGGCGCGTATGACCTGTTAGGGTTTGTTTGAAAAGTTTCACGGATGTATACGCAGGTTGTCTTCAGTGAAAGCGCGTATATACGCGGATCCATCTAAAGAAAATCACGTATTATATTTGAACTGATGGTTGCTCAAGGTTAAATGTGTTTCTGCATACTTATTCTGAAGTTTGGGTTATCTCTGATATACTGATCATAGTGGTTTCACTGTTCGGTTTGGAAGCATTGGGCAAAGTATGTTTGTTGATAAGTAAAGGGTTGTGTTGGAGCTGTTTGATCCAGTTTGAAAATTGATGAAACGTAATCTGCAGTGGATCTGAGGGTTGAAGACTTCAGTCTGATAATAGAAGCTTACTGTCAGCAGAGGCTAGTGCTAATATCAGGGGGTAGTAGCTCCCTTCCAGGTGTGACTGGTAAACGAGGGCAGGGGGTTGAAGCTCCCTTCTAGGAGAGGCTGGTAAACGAGAGAAGGTTGTAGCCTTCTGCAGGTGGGTGCCTGCGTAATGGTATAAGTCTGCACCAGTACATGATTGTAAGAAGTTTTTCTCTATAATAAAATATTGAAGGCTGAGACAACGGCAGCGGTGGTTTTCTCCCGACTTGGGTTTCCACCTAAAAATCATGGTGTTCATGTGTGATGCGTTTGTGTGTTGTTTCATTCTGTTATTACTGCACATGTCTACTGCTATATAAACATTTGATGAATGAATACATGCAAGGATCTAAGTGAAGAATTGATTGCTAATTAATATCTCTGTGCATACGTGAGTTCAGTATAGGTTATCCGCGTATATGCGCGACTCTGGTTCAGTAAAGTAGCGTATGGGTTATTAAAGAATAAAAAAGTAAAAAGATCTTAGTAAATCCTAAATACTGATTCACCCCCCCCCCCTCTCAGTATTTTTCCAACACTATACAACTTATTGCCCAATGTAATAATAACGGTGTGAGGCATAGACTTATACACAACATTTCTCTTACACAAGTATGGTTGGCCTAATAATACATCAAAAACACCAAGAAGATAAATATCACATAATACCTCATCCATGAAGGGCTTCATGCTGTAGGGAAGGAAACATTATTGACTGACGGATAAATCATGTCCTTGGTGAAGCCACCCAATGGTGTACAGTTGTGGGTGTGTTGTGGTCGGAAGGACTATTCACTGCAAAAACTCCACTAAAATGAGGTTCTTTTGGCTCCCGCTTTTAGTAATGAACTGCAATAGGGAACCCTTCACCCACATTTGGGAATGGAAGAGGTGCTACCCCTCCTCTAGATCTTTGATTTCCTCCTTAAGGACCTTGATGGTGGAAACTGTGGCATTGGGCTCTACATCAATAATGTGCTTCCCGTTGGCATTCCCCTTTTCTGGTTTTGAATCAGAATTAGAACATGCATCTGATTCAGAAGCCTTCATCTCGGCCACTAGTGACTGCTTGGCCTGACACTCACTTGTGTTATAAGTGGAGCTCTTATGGAACTCACACCACTTTACTGTGAGCTTCTTTGGCTTCGTAGTGTTTTTCTTCTCTTGTAGCTTTGGTAGGTTTTCCTGGGCTGCCCTGCCTTGTATTCTCCCTTTGTTTTGCAGTTTGGGGGTGCCTATCCATTTATTTTTATTCGCAGATCCAAATTATCACTTCTTATGTTTGAATTTATACTCAATCTTGGCAGCTTACTGGTATGCCGCACCATATGAGGATATGTCGAGGAACTCCATTTCCTCCTAGATGTATCTGTGTAGAAAACTGTGTTAATTAAGCACCAAATGTTTCTTTGAATATTTTATACCCAACTTTTTGCACAGGGTATGGAACAAATTCGTCAGTTCATGCACATCTTGATCCCTTTCTTTCCATCGTGTATTCCATTATATGTACTTGTACTCATAGCTCCCCATGGGGTAATATTGTTCCTTGATGGCATCTCAGAAAGAATTTCAGGTGGGTGTGGCTGAGAATAGGGAGGATTCCCTCTCATCCTTTTTCTCATAGTAGGTTTCCCACCAGTCCTTGACATGGGGGGCAGCTTTGAGGAGTGCAAAAGTAATATTTTCCCAATTGGAAAAGTCATGAACCAATAAATATAATTCTATTATATTTTCCATCTATCTATGACATCTGCATCTATTTGACCCTCAAATATGGGAATGTAAAAGTTAACTTCTACCTTAAAAGGAGTGGCGCCTCTAGAGTGGCTATTGGATGAAGATGCGTCAACGGTGGGTAGTCGTCGAAGGATATGGGAAAAGTTATCCATCATCACATTCCTTTGTTTCTTGAGGGCCTCCTCAAGAAATATTTTGATAATATCTCCTGCTCCCTTGTCTTTCTTTTCTTCTGCCATGGGAGGCTGCCAGGGTGTTCGAGGATGACCCTGCAAAGGTTGAACTAGATCAATCCCTAACTCCTTATACCTTGACTGTAATATTCCCAATTTTCCACAAGATAATTGGAATATTAGAGTTCTTAATTTTCATAATTAATTAAGTAAATAAGAGGGTGGAGGGACCCACAACCCCCAACGAAAAATAAAATCCACTTTTGATGTGTGTATGTGAATATTTCAGATCTAGATCTACATTATGGAGTAGTGGAGCAAATTCTTAATGTGAAAGGAGTGGAGATCATGTCTCAATAATGAGATAGATCATGGAGGTTGAATTAGTCAATTAAGATCATAGAAGGAATCAAATATAATATCATAGATCATTCATGATGAGATGATGGAGGAAGTGGTGCATTAATGCACACATGATGGAGAGGGTGATCATTACATTCATACATGATGGAGATTATGGAGAGAAAACACAACCAACATGGAGACCTATGTACACATGTAACGCAGTTATGAGGTGGGCCAAGGCATGGGCAGGTTCACAAACTATATAATGAAGATGAAGGAAACATTAGAGGTAGGATTTAGATTATTAATTTGTGATCTGTTTAGATCCAGATTTGTCATTTGACATTCCAAGCATGCTTGAGATGTTTAGCTAAGTCTGCAGTGTTGTTTAGCACAAGGTGTTTCCTAGCAGAAATCCCACCCTTACCCACGGGGGACTTGTGTGCCTACCTTGGGAAGGTTTCCTATTGAGCTTATTCATCATCAGGTATTGGTGCCATATTGTTCCTAATTTCTGTAGCCCACTTATCTTCAAAAATAACACATTTCTGCATTAGGGTTTGAGAGGAGGAGGTTGTCCTTCAATATTTTAGTTGAGGAACCGGTGAAGGATTCATCCTATCACCTTGAGCTTCAATATTAGCCTTCCAGTGCTTTAGATCTATATCAGGCATCAAGCCATCTATTATTCATCTCCTAGTAGCAACATTTCCATCAATAATTGCGTAGTCCATTCTTGTAGATCCAAGGGAGAAGGGAATTTTCTAGCATTTCAGCTAGTAATCCAGTGGAGGACCATTCCTTCACATTGTATTCATTGTTTCCATCATTTATGAGCTACATTTCATATATTAGCAGCAGGCTAGAGAGACTCCTTCCTTTACAACATATTTTTTGTGAGTTGTTGTGTAGCAGCAACTGCAATATTCAGAGGAGGATTAAGGAGCTAGATCTTGAGCTTCTAGCTTGAGGATCTAGTGAAGGGATCAACCCTTCAAGCTCAGATTGATATTTTGACATATTTCATCCATCTATTTTTTAGATCTAGCTTCAAACGTGCATAACCTAGCAGACCAAGGATCAAACCCCAAGAGGGTAAATTTCCAATCTCATAGATCTAGTATTTCCTTTCTGGGTTATCTTGGGTTGCCATCATAGAGCCCAGATCTAGAATATTAGTATCATCAGAGCTCTAGATTTCCATAGATCTACATTTCTCTATTCAGGTAGCAGTCATATGTACATCATCTGCTAAAGGGACAACATAGTATTTTCTTCCAGCAGCTCTCCAGTTATGCAGTGCCTTCTTTGGCATGTTTTCAGGGTCATTCTAGCCTATGTATTTGTCTTGAGTGCATCTATATGAGCACTATTGTGCTATTTATCCATCTCCAATGATAATAAAAGGCTCACCTGTTCTATATATTCCATGATTGTTCAATATTTACATGTACATTTCTATGATACAATTATTGTGTTTGTGTATCAATGCATTATGCCATTTTGGGAATATTACAGTGGTATCAGAGCATGATCTTTGGCTCAGCTTGTGGACATTTTGAAAACATGTGAAAAGCAGATAGTAGAGATTTACTATGGAGGGATTAAGTTTTTCATCATATTTTTGTAGAGCTATGAAGGATCTCTCCAAAGAGATCAATGAAACAAGAAGAGAAAGGAAAAGAGAAACCTCAAGAAGGTTTCAAGATGAAAAAGGTCCCAATACTTCTTTTCAACAACAAAGAAGATCGGAGAAGCAGAGAGCTTCACATTATTCCACTAGATCCACTTTCTTTGAGAAAGAGGACTAGTTTGAATATGATGAAGGCTTGGGGCATGAGACCCTAAGTAAATATCTATCTGAATATAAGTCACAACTAAGAGCATTGAAGGAGAATATCTCTCTCCAACATTTTTTGCAACTCAAAGAAGAGAGCAGATCGAAAAGCAACAAGAGAAGGAAGAGGCATAGATTCTTACCTACATTTGATGGATATTCCACAAACACATTGAGGGCTTGGAGGGAAGAATTATTTACATTCTCTCTGAAATATCCTATATCAAAAAGAGAGGTTGTGGAGTTTGCAGCACTGCACCTAGATGGTGAAGCAAGAGATTGGTGGTTCAGTCACTTGTCACACATGAAAGTGTCTGCATATGCAAATTTTATCCAAAGACTGAAGAAGAGATATCGTAGAAATAAACCAGAGACATCTCACATAGTGACATATCCCCTCATCAAGGAGATAGTGCATGAAGATCCAAAAGAAGATGTCCTCATTAACACTCAGAAGGATGAGCCTCTATCACCATCAGCTGCAAATGTGCTTACATCAAGAGGAGGATCACTTGCATCTTTGCAAAATTGTATTAAGTTCTTGACTTTTGGAGCCCCATACATGATTAATGAGATGCATGATGAGGAGGATACAAATACCAGCGTTGGTACACTTGTAGAAGTGCATCCATCGCCCTTACCAGCAGTTGGAGGGACTGTTGTTATGGTTGGAGGAAATATTTTGGTCTTGCAAGAGATTCCCACACATCAGTTGATCCAAGGTATGCAACCAATTTCATCTCATATTTTTCCAGTACCTCTTTTTGAAACTTATGGGGACATGCCATCAACGCTATTTCATTACCAAGGGTTAGAACATCATGCTGATTTGGAGCAACATCATATCATTGTGTAGAGGACCCTTGATCTAATCAAGGAAGAGATGAAGAACCATCCTAGTTTGTCATTGATGAACTACATTCAACCTTTGAGTTGAAGTGTAGAGTTTCAGAAGATGGGATGAGTATGATCCTATATACAATGGCTGGCTATGAGTTCATCATTATGCCTTGCTTTGAGACAACACATGTTTTACTTTACAGATCTACAATGTTATTAATGAGCAACAATGAGAAGAAGAGGACCCATTCCTTATAGGAGTAATCAAATGGAATCTTCTGTAATATTCCAAAATTCACAAGCAGCAAATTGGAATATTAATTTTTTCTTATGTCATCTAGGAGATGAATAAAATGGTTAAAAGGCCCATGAGTAGGAATAAAATCCCTCATAGTGTGAAAGGGCTATGGAGCAGCTTTATTTTGCACCTTCTAGTGTGAGAAGGGGCAATTGCATGAGGACAAGGTCAAATTTGACCAAGTCAACAACGTTGCCTAAGAGGTGTAGCTTGCATGAGAAGACAACACAGTTTGAGAGGGAGGAATATTCTTTGTGGAAGAAACCCTAATATGTGGGGTCTAGGGCAAAGAGACATTCACTTGTATAAAAGGAGGAAGAGGCAACCATAGTGAGACATCTTTTTTGAGCATTTGATCATTTTTCTGATTAGACTATTTGCAGTCTCCAGTTGTTTAGTTGAGTTGCAGTGCTGTTTAGCACGAGAGATTCCTATTTAGGATTTGCTCTCCTTCTTAAGAGGCCTCTTGAAGGATTTCACTTCATTTCTCCACATCTTGGCTCAAGGCCAAAGCCACTTCCATCATTCACTACATTATTTCTGCTGAAGTATAATGTAGTGTTGCTGGGTGTTGCAGTGGAGGGTTCCACAACACCTTTCCTTGGATTATCTTTCAGAGTTGGGAGCTCCTATTCCTCTAGGAGATCAATGAAGGAGATTTCAGGGCTGATTACACACATTTTTCACCAGGACAAGCATTTCCTATCTCATACAATGCAGTCCAACTCCTTGGCTGCGTTATTCTAGAGTAAATTTGTAGTGGGGGTTTGCACCACTATCTTGGAGGGCAAGATCTTCAGTGTCAGGATGAGAATTTCACTTGAGATATTTGTTGGAGGAGGTTTATTTCAGACTTCATATCATCTTTAGCCATCTATAGTTATTTTCAGAGTTGCAGCTGTTTCCCATCAACTCTAACATTTCTGCAGAATTTCCATTTGTATCTATATTGTAGCCAGTCCTCTTGAGGATTGTTGTATTGTTGTTTTCAGGGGTTGAGAGCTTGCCCCACCTCATTTATTTGAGCTGATATTGTTATATATTTCCATTATCATGTATTTTGTTGCAATATCTCCTATAAACTGCATTATTTTAGCCAGGGCTTTTCTCATGTAGCAGTGTTTTCCATGTATCATGTATATCTTCCATTGAGGTTGTATTGCTTACTTGAGTGACTATTTCCTCAATTATTTGTATCTCATTACTGCTGTATTGTACAGTTATTGGATAAACATATATTCATATGTTCTGGGTTATAATAATAATGCTGTCATCCCATTACATGTGCTTACATTGTTGCAGTCTCTCATCAAGCACTTTTAGAGGACATCTAGGAGTGGGAGACCTGTTTAACCACCCTAGAAGGATTTATTTGGAGCCTCCTCTTAGATTCAAGCCTTAGATGAATTGATCTAAGGGATCTAGATCCTAGTTTCAATTCCTGTAGCAGCCATTACGGGAAAATGCATTTTCCAGTCATGCCTTGCTAGCTGTTCCAGATTTGGGATATTACAGTGGTATCAGAGCATAGTTTTGGCTCAGCCTATGAGTATAAGCCCAAGAAGATTAGAAGATTGAAGAGGATGGGATTTATCCCGTCATATTTCAGATCCATGAAGAACCTCCCCAAGGAGGATAAGAAGAGATAAGAGGGAGAACCCTGCACTTCCTATTCTCATCAAGGAGACAAAGAATTAAGCAAGAGAAAGACTCCATCTTTTGGAGAAGAAAAAGGGGATAAGCTTACCAAGATTCTTCCTAAATATTTACATATGATTCATGAAGATTTCAAGGAGATAAAGAGGAAGATGTATGGAGAATCTCCTAGAGGGTTTGGTTCAAAAGAAAACTCTAGATTGCCACATGGGGAGTGTGAGCAAGCAGTTGCACATCCTAATACTCAGCGCAGTCACATGCCTAGGATTGCCAGAAGAGAGATGGAAAGAGAAGAAGAGGTTGCTAGGAGGGAAACCCTTAGTGATTTCTTGAAAGAGTATGAGTCTCAAACTCAGAAATTCCGAGATCATCTCAGTTTTTCATAGTTTTGCTAGATGAAGGTGAAAGGAAGAGAGCAACAGGATAGATTTCATCTATCTACCTTTGAAGGTTCACCTGTATGTTTAGCCAAAGCTTGGGTGGAGGAGTTAGAGACTTTCTTGCAGTAGCACCAAATTCATGAAGCAGAAGCCATAAAAGTTACAGCACTGCATTTGAGAGGTAAGGCTTCTGCCTGGTGGATTTTTGAATCCTTTTCTTTGAGAAATGCAAACATTGCATCCTATGCTAGTTTCACTAAGGCATTGGTGAAAAGATTTGATGAGAGTATTCATGAGACACACATGGTGGAGAAACACAAGAAAACTAAAAAAAAACCCTTGCATGAGAACGCAGTATCATTTTAGAAAACCATGGGGAAGGCTAAGAACTTGCACCGTACTTTGCCAGAGGAGAAACTTTCATCTCACCCCTTTGAGCAAAGGAGCAGAGAGATATATTTTCAAAAATGGATCCAATCATTGGAGGGTTGCCCATACATGTTGCAGATATTGAGGGAAACAATGATGTCATGTCAAGAGACTATCTAGTTCCTCATGCAGAGGGAGGAGGAGCTCTTGCTCCAAATAGAGGGATGCTTGCATCTTTGCAAGGAAGTCCCCAGGATCTCATGTGTGGAGATCAAGACACAACTCATGTTCTACATGTGCCATTGTTGAGGAGGTGTGGAACCATGGAAACATAAGGAGATAGGGAGAAGACCTAGCATCATGAGATGAGGATTATACATCCCTATTCATCTATGGAGGTTGATGCACCTAATAAGGTGATTGGATTGCGTAGTGGAAGCATGGAGAGCTTTCTCCCTTCATATATTTAGTCATCTTTTGATGATGATTTCTCATTGCATGGAGACATTTTGCCTGGGAGACCACTAGATCAGCAGAGGAGGATGCATGCTTCACCAGCTGAGACACCACTCAGTGATTTCAGAGGAGTGGAAACCTTGGGAGAGATTGATACAATGCTGGGAGGCTGGGGTAGACTCAAGGAGGGAGGGAGAATTCTCTCAACATCAGCATCACCCACTTTCATTTCAAATTCTGTGCTATGGCAGAAGCAGCAAGGGAAGGATAGCAGCCTTCCAACTTGCATCTTTGGAATGGGAGATGTCAAATTAGATGGTGACCATATGACAGGTTATCTTCATGAGAGATCATCAACGTTATTGCTATGGAGGATAGATCCCTATTGGAACTACGAGCTGATGGTGGAGTATTTCAAGTATATTTTCACTTGCATGATCTTGGATGACCAGTTGCACAAGGATGGATATTCAGTCAGAGATGGGGTCATCTACTATCATGGTAGGATCTTATTTCCTAGAGCTTTCAAGCTCAAGGAGAAGTTGCTACAAGCATCGCGAGAGGATTTCCTTTTCAGCCCCACTTGTTCTATGAGAGCATACCACACATCATGGAGGGGTATTTTTGGATGGGCTTTGAGGAGGAGATATATCAACATATGAGCAGATGCATGGACAAGATGGAGATGGAAAAGGGACATAACGCTTTACAGGAGTTAGCACAACCACCTATTTTTTCTTTGGGAAGGAGAGGAGACTCATCTATGAGCCACTCCATTTGTATGGACAGAACATATGGTAAGGGTGTTGATTATTTTCATGACTATTTATATAATGTATGTCCCTTAACCATATGTGTGAAGGATGTTTCTCCAAGGAGGAGCATTCTTTCTTTTGAGCTTCATGGTCTAGTTGAGGCCATAACCATGATTGATGGCCATTCCCTAGGAGGACTTGGGGAAGAGGCATATTATGGAGGAAATGCCCATTGTACACCCTACATTATTCACTTCCTCCATACTTATGAGGAGATTGGAGCAGCAAGGAAGTGGTTAAGAAGCCACTCATTTCATCAGTCTCTATTGCAGTTGAGGGTCAAGCTGTGTTGGTTTCATTTGACAGACCATTGTCCTTCACATTTGTTGCATATGGCAGCAAGCATGATTCTCATTTTTTCTCCCTATGGTTCTATTATTTTTGTCTTTATGAGGAGCATGCTTGGGAGAGAGAAACATTGGGTAAATGTGTCCTTTGAGGGAGAATCCTCCCACACTTTTTGCACTACCTGTTCTAAGGGGAACATAGGACATGATATGGTTACCTTAAAAACACATTTGTCACTTTATGAGGTGAGCCATATGATGGAGGAGATGCCATATGTTGATGACTTCCAACTCATCATATGTGGGGACATTTGGGCCAGCATGATTTCCAGCATTGGAGGGGAGATCTTTGTAGATCTAGTCCTCAACTCGCCACTTGAGGGCAATATTATTGCAGCCCAAGATCAGCAGACACTCTACACTTATCTTAAGTGGAGAGATGAACAACGTGGGGTAGGCTACATTTTCTACCATGTGCATAATTTAATCCTACCTACTTTTCCAGAGCCAAAGGTGGAGGACAGTTTTCAGGAGTTGCCTAGTTGGAAGGTGACTCATTTTTCATAGCTAATAGATTGGATATGGGGGATCCATATGGGAGAGATAGTTCCCATTTTATTTTATATCCCATTCTTCGAAGGGACCTCTAGACATCACTTTGCTATCCTCTTGAGTATTTCACCTTTACATGATAATGGCTTGATAGCTAACTTGCATGCTGAGGAGGGGCAATGTGGAGGCTTGATTTATGAATAGCATCACTTTCCTTGGAGGATATCATCATACAGGGATGCTACAGGCAGAGGAGAAGAGAAGAATTCAGTCTATCTGTTAGCACCCGAATTGGACCCCATGCTAAAAAGGGAAAAATAGGGTAACAACTAAACCACGCTCAGCCTTGTAGCTAGCGCTACAAGGACAGGAGAGGGCTCTCTCCGTAAAGATAGATATTCAATAAAAAACACTAATGATCTAATATTAGGCTAGATAAAATGATGGGGATAAAAGGTTTAATAAATGAATGAATTTTCAGGGATGTGTGGGATAAAAATGGGACAGTTGAAACTGGGAATTAAATCAGGACACAGGGTATTTCATGGGGCAAGATAGGCAGGAAAATTAGCAATTAAAGTTTAATAAAGATGTGATGGAAAGACTGGTGAGGAGTTGAAAAGGGAATAATAAATGGATCCTTTTCAAATAGAAGAAAAACACTGAGTATGAATGGTTTCCCAAGGCAGGGCATAAAAATTGGATCCTACCTTTCTATCTTGAAAGCATTCAAAAAGAAATGTTTAAGGATGAATGGAACACATGACAATTTACATATGAAACAAAGGAGAGAGACAAATGCTAAATCTCATACCACATGGATCCCACAAATCAGAGCTGCATCCCTTATTAATCCCTGTCAAACTGTACAATGGAGCACAAAATTTTCTTCCACACTATTCCCCTACTGCTAAATTACAGATTTTTAGACTGGTTACAAATGATTTACAATCACATTAAATACACTAAAATGTGGGGACTCAGATCCACAAAAGAGGAGCTGTTTGAATAGCTGAAAAAATAAAAACTAATCATAGAAAAGAAATATAACAATCTGCCCTAAAGAAGGAACAATATTACATTTGATTTACATGAGCATATTTACAATTTTGCTGTTTGAATGTTAAATAGGCAATTTGAGGAGAAAAATCCCTATCCTTACCTTGCTGTAGGAAACTCTGTTTTATTTAGCTCTCGGCTAGCTTGAATGCATCCTTTAATTTACATTTTTCATTTGAATAAACTGACTTTTTCAATAAAATGTTGTTTGAAATAAAACTGAAATGAAATTACACTTTCAGTGAAGGGAAATTAATTTTTTGAATGGGAAAATGGGACGGGAAGGAGGGGAGAATCATATTAAATCGCAATTGGAATGGACGGAGCGGAGGGAATATAACATACAATAGGACCTTGTTATATGCTATGCGATACATAATGAAATATGGTAATATTTTATGTGACAGTGCCAAACCAAAACTTCCGACGCGATGAAATAAGTCAAAGGGGAGAATCCTTTTGTTTAAAAAAAACTAAACAATTTTTGTTTCAATACAAAGGGGGAAATGATTTTTTTTTATTTATTTAAATGTGCAGAGGGCCTTTCGTGGTGGGACCAGGATATGCGAAATCGCAATCAGAATCAGGGAGTAAGGGTAAGCGTGTTACATATTGAAACTTCGCTGATGCGATTGAGGAGAGCCCTTTGTATGTAATAAATATAACCAAAGTTTGGATTAACAAAGGGTAAGGCCATTTATATTATGAACGGGTTGAAGTATTGAAATGGGGGGCCCAGGGTCAATCGAAATCAGGAGTTTGAAAGGGGAGTGAAGTGGGAAAGTGCTTATGAGCCATCGGATCAGAGGGGAAATATCAACAGCTGAGGGATAATCGGGAGCGATCAATCGGGGAGGGCCTTATGAATGCACCGATTGCGATGGACCGATCACATATGAGCCGTCTGATTAACGATCGGATCAACGGTCGAGATCGTTTCGGGCGGGGCCAATCAGAGGTTGTTCATTGGAAGTACACAATCGGGAGTGGAACAATGAAAGGCATTGATGGTATTTTGGACCGTTGGATCATTATTTAAATCAATGGCGGGGATGTATATCAGACAGGGACGATCAGAGGGATTTGAAACAATCGCATCGGAGTTTTGGAAAAGGGTCGATCGGGGCGCGCATTTAACATTTGCGATGCGACCGAGAAATGAAAGGATCGGCGGAAGAATTTACAACACAAAACTTTAAACTTTGTATGATGTAAAGTTTGAAAGGGTCATGACGAGGAAGTGGTTTGGAGCGGGGTTTTATAATAACGACGTTTAAATGTTATTATAAAGTTTTAATGGGATATGGAGGGGAAGTGGTTAATTTAAAATCACATTTGTGTTTTTTCAATGATTATAATGTGATTTTGTAATCAGAGGAGGGGGGGGGGGTGGAGGATTTTATAAAGGAAACATTAAACCTTAATAATGTAAAGTTTAAGGGAAAAAAATGGGAAAAAGGAGAAGGGTTAGGACATAGAGGATTTTACTTCACTTAAGCATAAATTTCAATCCAGAAGTCAGTTTTAAGAGTATAGTATACCGTTGGAAAGCTCTTTCCGGGCTCTCTCTGATGGATCTACTTGGAAGATGATCTGGCGCTAAACATGTTGTGGAAAAATTCTCTGAAGGCAGGGTGATGATTTTTTGGAGAAAACAACTTCTGAATCGTGACTTATTACATATGATGACATGAAATTACACAATGAATGATAATAAAGGAAAAATATCATGTTTTCACCTCAAAACATGGTTTTGAGGTGAAAATTACATCTAGCTGAATAAAATATATCTTTGATCTTCCAGGTGCTATGACTTTGAGTTTATTGACTTCCTCATGACCTTGCTAATATTTATTGACATTTGACCCGTTAATTTGACCATGGTGAGACCTTAGAAACTAATGAGACCCATCCTATGACCTACTGATATGATTGAGAGAATGAAAGTGACTAATGATTGAAGACCATAGAGAAGAGAATCAGCAAGTGCCTCATGAGGGAAAACTGATGAAAAATTACTACCATCAATGAATCCATGACCTAGCGGAATGGTGAAATTTATTCGGTATGAGACTCCTAATATGCAAATGCAAAAGAGCAGTTTTGATCACTGATGGTAGTATGACTAGACTGACACTAACATTGGCTCCAATGGGGATGGTAGCTCCTTGGAGGTGCCAAGAACACCGTAGACCAAGTAGCCTTATCCATTGGGCATGGAGTCAAAACACTAAGAACTGACACAATGCAAACTGATTCTGACTCAAGACTAAGACTGAAAACTGAAATAAAACCAAACCATGCACATATCATCCAAGTTTTATAACCTTCACCTCAGGCCGCAAACTTGAGTGATTTTGTTCATTTGAACTCTGATAAAAATAAATAACATGGTATATATAATGATGATGATAAATATACTGATCCTTTGTCTTCAACAATGGTAGTGCTTCAACATCCTACCATTTACTGCTCCTCCAGGACAATTTTGGCCATCCATTTCTAAAAGAAAGAAGGCATTTTGTCCCTTGTATGCTGAAATTCTGTATGGTCCCTTCCAGAGGTTGTCAAACTTACCGTGCTTCCCTTTATCTTCATTCCTTGCATCCCACTTCAACAATACATCATCCAAATGAAACTTTTCTGCTTTAGTCTTCCTTTCATAGATATTTTTAATCTTCTCTTGCAACTGAATTACATTTTGTGACACTTCTTCTCTTGTTTGCTGAAGGTGGATCATCTGATTGATCCCTCGTTGGCTGTCATCATCTTCGCTACCAACTTCTTGCAACAATATCATAACTGAAACTGTAAGAGAAGTAGGAAAGACAATATCAGTACCATAAACTAGCTCAAAATGTGACATAACTATTGATTTTTTACTGCCAACTCTATCTGCCCACAGTGCGTTGATGAGATTTTGGTGCCAATTTCTTTTGTTTGCCTCCAGCATTTTCTTAATTATATTTATCAGCGATTTTTTTGATGACTCTGCCGGGCCATTTCCTTGAGGATAATACGTTGTTGAATGGCCCAGCACGATGTTGTATTTGTCACAGAAATCGACCATTTTCTTTGATCTGAACGCTGCTGCATTATCTGTCACAATTTTGTATGGGCAGCCAGAACGAGATAAAATATTCAATTCAAGGAATTGAATAATTACCGTGTCAGTTGCTTGCCTCACTGGGATTGCCTCGATCCATTCCGTGAAGTAATCAGTCCCTGTCAATATCCATTGGTGTTGTGTTGAGGATGCAGGATGTATTTCTCCTATGAAATCGAGCCCCCACTGCTGAAAGGGCGCGTTCACTGAAAATGGTTTTAAAGGAAGAGGAAGAAATTTCTTCTTCCCTTGGAAAATTTGACATTCATGACAATTCATCACTGTTTTATATAAATCAGAGAACAATGTGGGCCAATAATACCCTGCTCTTAATACCTTGTTGGTTGTAGTCTTCCAAAACAAGTAATCGCCACAGTCACCTTTATGGAAATCGTGCATTACCTTCTGAGCTTCTTCTTCAACCAAACAGTTGAGAAAAATGCCTCCTGGATATTTCCAATACAGAGCATTGTTTAAAATACAATATTTTGCAGATTTAAGTTTCAAAGATCTACCTCTACTCTTAGGCATGCCTGGAGGAGGTGACAAATGCTGAAGAACATACACAATATCTGAATACCAAGGGGATTGCAAAAAAATATCTGAAATAGGAACCAGAAAACCTTCATCTTCCTCTTCTGACATTTCTATAATGAGGTTTATATCTAAAGCACGCAGATTTGATTGGGCCATCAATTTCGCCAAGCCTTGGCCTTTGATCAACTTTGTGGGCTTGATCTCCAAGTCGTACTCCAACATAGCTGCTATCCATTTACCTCTTTGACCTTCTGGATCAGTTTGCATCAAGACATCCTTCACTACTACGTTAGGCACATATGATATAGTATGTGAATGTAGAATATATACCCTAAAATCCTTCAATGCCTTGATAAGGGCCAATGCCTGTTTTTCAATAATATTATACCTTAAAGTAGCATCTCTAACAGTCCTACTGAAAAAGGAAATTGGATTTTCTACTTCATCTCTCTTTTGCATTAAAACAACAGCCATAGTATGTTCAGATGCAAATGAAAATATGATAAAATCTTGAGTATAGTTGGGATTGATCAAAACTGGGGCATTGGACAAAGAAAACTTTACCAAATTGAATGACTTGATAGCTTCTTCACTCCATTTAACAGTGCTGTCCTTCTTCAGCATATTGGTCATTTCTCTTAGATGTTCAGCCATATTAGGTATAAATCTGCACAAAAAATTCATCTTACCATTAAAGGCCTGAATCTCCTTCTTGTTTCTCGGCAGATCTATGAGATGAATTGCCTCCACTCTAGCTGGATCAATGCGAATACCATCTTTAGAGATGATATGCCCTAGAAAATTTCCTTCATCCATGGCAAAAAGACTCTTCTTGGGATTGAGATAAATCCCAAATTTTCAGCAACGCTGAAAGACAACTCTCAAATGGTGAAAATGCTCCTCATCTAAGCCTAAAAACACTGTCAAATTATCCAAATAAACAATAAGAAAAACATCTTTTTCATTTGCAAAAGCAATGTCCATTGCACGCTGGAAAGTAGCTCCAGCATTCTTCAATCCAAATGGCATCTTAGCATACTGAAAGGTTCCCCAAGGTGTTGTGAAGGCAGTCTTATCCTGGTCCTTCTCATGCACCAAGATTTGGTTGTACCCCGAGTAGCCATCAAGTAGTGACATCCTAGATGCTCCAACTACTCTCTACAGAATATGGTCCATTTTCGGAAGTGGTTAATTATCCTTTAAGGATGCCTTATTCAAGTTTCGAAAATCTATACACAATCTTATCTCACCTGTCTTCTTACACACTGGGACCAAATTTGAAATCCAGTCAGAAAATCTAATGGGAACTATGATACCTACTTTGTACAACTTGTTTACCTCTTTTTAAATGGATGGCAGTAGCTTTGGATTGATTCTTCTCATATTTTGTCTGAAAGGCTTTTGATCTGGCTTGATAGGAATAGTATGCAGGATTATGTTCTTATCATACACTTTCAAATCTGAATAATCCCATGCAAACACATCAGAAAATTCAGAAAGAAACTTAACATACTTCTCCTTTGCCTTAGGGGACAATGCCTTTGACAATTTCACAAACTTGGGCTGGTCAGCTGTTCCAAGATTCACATCTTCAACTCCTTTCTCCGTGGGCACCAAGCTTGGTTTCTTCACAACATCGTCCTGATCAAACAGCTCCTCTAGGAATTACATTATCCTTTAGCTACAATATATCCATCTGGCTTCCTTCCATCTCCTGATCATCAACCTCATACTCACCTTCTATTGGAGTGTCTTTGAATTTTCCATCACCCTGCAAAAATGCATTAATATCATTATCATCCCAAAATACTTGCCAATACCTTAGATTGTCTGGAAAAATAGGCCTATGTTTGACATAGATATCAAACTTATTGCTGGAGTTCATCAGAATCTTCAGGTTGCTGGCAGTAGTGGCAAGGGAATCAACAATAATGTTCTCCATCCTGGGTACTGCTGTCAAAGTGTATTCTGGAAATGTCTTCAAGATATCCAGGATTACATTTCGGTATGCCCTCAATCTCGGATGTTTATCTTGGTACTCTCCTTTCACCTGTTTGATTATTAGCTCAGAGTCACCATACACAGAAATCCTCTTTGCATTCAACTTCTTCAAAATTTTGAGACCTGCAATCAAAGCCTCATATTCTGCTTCATTGTTAGAGCAATCAAAAGCTAACTTATAAGCACAAACTCTAGCTTTTCTGGGAACCTTCTCAGGCTGGAAAATAGGGCTTCTAATCCATATTCCAATGCCAGCTCCATCCTTACCAACAGCTCCATAAAAATCCATACTCCATAGACCTTCTTCTTCTTTTTGAAGATGCTGGAATTTTGTTTCTCTCTCTGCTTTACCTTAGTTGATTTTTGGCTTTTCACTGTCTTTTTGCTGCTGGCAGGTAGGAGGCTCAGAAGTGTTTGTTGCTTTCTCTTTTTCCTGTTTGAGGACTTCTCTGAAATTCTCTGAAATCTTGGTATTTCATCCACTTGTACCAACTGAACATTCACATCATTTAAACCACCATCTGAATACAAGAAAAAATACTCTAAATTTGTGTGGACAGCATTAATGGGATGATTTACTGGCTTGTCTTTGCTAGTAATCATATATTTCATTTTCTTCTCCCTATATAGTTTTCTCAATTGGCCAAACACGGGGATAGTGGCATAAGAGAAGTCAAGTTGCATAGTTCCCTTGAGTTTTTCACCCCAAGACCTAGATAGAAGCATTCCAAACCTTGGTTGGACATCAACAACAGCTACATCCATCAAGACATTTTTGGTTGGGATTTGATCTAGAGACACTACCAAGTATTTTATTAGACCAATACAACGGACCCTACTTGAGTCAAAAGAATACAAATCATGGTATTTTTGAGTAATATCGAGGCCTAGCTTCTCCATGACGACTTTGGGCATCAAATTATGTGAGGCTCCCGAGTCCAACATAGCATTATGCAAGATGTACTCATGTACTCTAAGACTCAAGTAAAATGGAGGGACTTCAATTTCTTCAGATTCTTATGTGGTTGGACCAAAAAAAGTTCAGGGTAATCATCTTCTACATTAACCATATCAGAGACAGAGTCAATTTGCAAGACTTTAGACACCTGAGTTTTATATTCATCATTTTTCACCAACTTTGTGAGGGGCATAGACAATTTCAGTTTATAAAATTCATTTTCTAAATGAAAGGAGGGAGCCTTTTCTACCTCTTTAAGGGGAGGGTATTTCTTCTCTGTTTGCTCCTATATTGTGCTCTGTTGATTGTTTTCAATTGCAGTGTTATTAGCTATAGGTACTTTGCTGGTAGAAGGATCGGTTGGCTCCTTTCCTTTCTTCTGTGCATCATTTTTCATTTGGATCTCTTTTCTTTTTTCAATGGGACTGATTGTAACATCTCTGTTCCTTAGAGAATATTTCCTTTGTTGAGCTGACAAAGCATTCATATACCCTCTCTGGTAGTCATCGGACTCTTCTTCCAACACTGTGTCATTGGCCAAAATAAAATTTTGGTCTTTTTGAATGTCTGGAGTCGCCACTGTGTATTATTCATCTTCTATGAGGAAAATTGGTGCACCATCAGCTGTAAAAAAGTGACTGGCCTCAATCACAGGACCATCATCATCTGAGTCTGTCCCTTGCACGTAGTTCTGATGCAATCGAGTTTTAATCTGTTGCTATGGTGGCGCTGCTTGGTCTTGCGTTCTCTGTTCTCTCTGCTTGATTATGAATTGGGGCTGCTGCCCTCTGAAATTTAGATTTCTTATTTGAGGTTGAGGTCTGTCTGAAATGGTCAATCTATCAACCATTTTCTCCACTGTTCTGATCAGAGTATCCATTTTGTTGTCTGAAGGAGAGGCCTCCTCTTTCACTGTGACTCTTTTCTTAGCTCTGGCTCGTGCTCTTTTAGCCAGCATATTAGCTTCAACGCTTACTGCTATCTTCTGCATGTCTTCAAGTGACGACGGGTCTCTTTCACGTAGCTGATATGCCATGTCGGCATCAAAACCATCTGGAAATTTCAGCAATGCTAATCCCATAAGAGGCTTCAGGTTAGCTGGGATAGCATTATATACAGCATTGAATCTCAAATAATAGTCCTGCATGGTTTCACCCACATTTCTTTTAATGTTCTCATACTCAGACAGAATTTGGAGTGGGTTCTTTTTTACCTCCCACCGGTCTAAAAACTGAGTGTGCAACTCCTACAAAGTGCGAATTGAGCCTGTTGGTAAGGCTCTGAACCAATTTCTAACTTCACCTCCGAAGCTTTGAAAAAACAGTCTGGTTGTTACATTCTCTGCTTCTACCTCATGTAAATAAAAAAATTCATTCATTTTATCAACGTGCTGCTGGGCTGTAATGCTCTGAGTGGCATCAAAAATAGGAATTTTTCTTTGATAGTCAACAGGCATATCATTGAGGACCTGGGGTAAAACAAGGGGTGCATATCGGGCAGCCATGGCTCTGGGTGGATTTACAATAGGATTTGTAGGATTTAAGGGAGGTGTTGATGGAGGAGATAACAACTGGGAATTGACTATAGGGGGTGCAGATGAATTAGGAGGAGATAGTGCAGTTCCTGATGACTCTGAAAGCTCAGGAATATTAGTTACAGTGATGTACTGAGGAGAATTCAAAATTTAATCGTCAATGGACGAATTTTATTTTTGGACTTGGATATCTACAAGGAACTCAGGATCTAAAAATGTATCATCAATGTCAGTTTCAGACTTATTTCTAAATAAAGAAAGCTCAAAATTCTCGTTAAAAGAAGGATCTTCAACAAAAAACCACTCACTGGGCCAAGTATAGGATCTGAAGACAAGTTTGGGACTTAGTGATCCTTCTTGTCTTCTGACAATTCTTGGGATAAGATTTGGATTTTCAAATACAGGGGGAGGATTTGGATCTAGATTAGCCCTGGTGTAGCTTCTTGAAGCCAGTGTGTGTAAATCTTCTACTGTACAAAAATTCTGTTCAACCTAACAGACTCTGAAAATCATTTACAAGAAAACGTTTTACTGGGGTGATCTGACCTTTATGCTCTTTTATCAAAAATATGTGACTGGAATAAGTGGCTGTAATTATGCTCTTTTCCAACAGCGCTCTAAATAATGTTTCGCTGTGAAATAATATCCCGACCTTTGAACAAATATTTGTAATTTAATGTGATATTAGGGAACACATCAAAAACATTGAGCAAACCTTATTACTCCGGTCAAAATATCAAAACTTCATAGCAATGGCGCGATCCCTTTCAATCTGTGGAACTTATGTGCTTTTTGATCAATGCAACATATATTTTATTTCAACAGGAGCCCACACGTCTATTTTTCACCTTTTATGAATAAAATAGACATATAATAACATAAAAGCACTGGATAATACTTTGATTTATCGCCTGCGCTTCTAGGTGCGCAATTGTCATCGGATCAAAGGCGCTTCAGATCGAATGGTTCTCATTGATTTCACGTTTTTTCAGAGGTCAAAGCTTAACAACTCAGAGCCGCATGAAATGGGCGATTTTGGAGTGATGATGTGCCCGAATATAAATGGATTGCATTTTTCTGAAGTGTTTTTTCTCCTGGGAAAAAGCGGCGCGAAATGGGTGGTTTTGGTTTCCAAAACCCGTCGGTGGTAATTAAACCGTGCTTTGACTATGGTTAAGTGCTTTAACTCCACACGTTAACTCACTGCTGGGTCCCACTATATTATCCCTCTATCAAGAAATAAACCAAGCTTTAACTTCAATTACAGAGATTTCCGTTAAAAGCGTCACATTTCAATGTACCAAGGTTTTAACCTTAGGTAGGGTCTCTTAATATTCTTTATAACACAGAGCCTCACTACGATTTACTCTTCTACAGGCCTCTGTTCAAAATTTATTCAAAGCAAAATAAACACAGTCATTCCAAAAGCCGAGAATATGTGCTCGCAGATAGTCAGATCAAGATATTCCCCAGTATGGTCTCCAGAGATGTTAGCACCCGAATTGGACCCCAGGCTAAAAAGGGCAAAACAGGGTAACAACTAAACCATGCTCAGCCTTGTAGCTAGCCCTACAAGGACAAGAGAGGGCTCTCTCCGTAAAGATAGATATTCAATGAAACACACTAATGATCTAATATTAGCCTAGATAAAATGATGGGGATAAAAGGTTTAATAAATGAATGAATTTTCAGGCATGTGTGGGATAAAAATGGGACAGTTGAAACTGGGAATTAAATTAGGACATAGGGTATTTCATGGGGCAAGATAGGCAAGAAACTTAGCAATTAAAGCTTAATAAAGATGGGATGGAAAGACTGGTGAGGAGCTAAAAAGCACACAATAAATGGATCCTTTTCAAACAAAAGAAAAACACAGAGTAAGAATGTTTTCCCAAGGCAGGGCATAAAAAATGGATCCTACCTTTCTATCTTGAAAGCATTCAAAAAGAAATGTTTATGGATGAATGGAACATATGAAACAAAGGAGAGAGACAAATGCTAAATCTCATACCACATGGATCCCACAAATCAGAGCTGCATCTCTTATTAATCCTTGTCAAATTGTACAATGGAGAGCAAAAGTTTCTTCCACACTATTCCCCTACTGCTGAATTACAGATTTTTAGACTGGTTAAAAATGATTTACAATCACATTAAATACACTGAAATGTGGGGACTCAGATCCAAAAAAGAGGAGTTGTTGGAACAGCTGAAAAACTGAAAAATAATCATAGAAAAGAAATCTAACAATCTGCCCTAAAGAAGGAACAATATTACATTTGATTACTTGAGCAGATTTACAATTTCGCTATTTGAATGATAAATAGGCAATTTGAGGAGAAAATCCCTATCCTTACGCTGCCGTAGAAATCTCTGTTTTATTTAGCTCTCGGCCAGCTTTAACGCTTCCTTTGCTTTCCATTTTTCGTTTGAATAAATTGACTTTTTCAATAAAATGTTGTTTGAAATAAAACTAAAATGAAATTACACTTTTAGTGAAGGGAAATTAATTTTTTTAATGGGAAAATGGGACAGGAAGGAGGGGAGAATCATATTAAATCGCAATCGGAATGGACGGAGCGAAGGGAATATAACATACAACAGGACCTTGTTATATGCTGTGCGATACATAATGAAATATGGTAATATTTTATGTGACAGTGCCAAACCAAAACTTCCGATGTGATGAAATAAGTCAAAGGGGAGAATCCTTTTGTTTAAAACAAATTAAACAGTTTTTGTTTCAATACAAAGGGCGAAATGCTTTTTTTTTTAAATTTAAATGCGCAGACCGAGATATGCGAAATCGTAGTCGGAATCGGGGAGTAAGGGCAAGCATGTTACATATTGAAACTTCACCGATGCGATTGAGGAGAGCCCTTTGTATGTAATCAATATAACCAAAGTTTGGATTAACAAAGGGTAAGGCCATTTATATTATGAATGGGCGGAAGTATTGAAATGGTGGGCCCAGGGTCAATCAGAATCGGGAGTTTGAAAGGGGAGTGAAGTGGGAAAGCGCTTATGAGCCATCAAATCAGAGGGGAAAGATCAACGGCTGAGGGATAATTGGGAGCGATCAATCAGGGGGGGCCTTATGAAAGCATTGATTGCGATGGCCCGATCGCATATGAGCCGTCTGATCAACGATCAGTTGAATGGTCGAGATCGCGTCGGGAAGGGCCAATCAGAGGTTGGTCATCGGAAGTACATAATCAAGAGTGGAACAATGAAAGGCGCCGATGGTATTTTGGACTGTTGGATCATTATTTAAATCAACAGCAGGGATGTATATTGGATAGGGACAATCAGAAGGATTTGAAACAATCGCATCGGAGTTTTGGAAAAGGGTCAATCGGGGTGTGCATTTAACATTTGCGATGCGAACGAGAAATGAAAGGATCAACAGAAGAATTTACAACACAAAACTTTAAACTTTATATGATATAAAGTTTGAAAGGGTCATGATGAGGAAGTGGTTTGGAGCGGGGTTTTATAATAACGACGTTTAAATGTTATTATAAAGTTTTAATGGGATATGGAGGGGAAGTGGTTAATTTAAAATCGCATTTGTGTATTTTCAATGATTATAATGCGATTTTGTAATCGGGGGGGGGAAGGATTTTATAAAGGAAACATTAAACTTTAATAATGTAAATTTTAAGGGAAAAAAATGGGAAAAAGGAGAAGGGTTAGGACATAGAGGATTTTACTTCACTTAAGCATAAATTTCAATCCAGAAGTCAGTTTTAAGAGTACAGTATACCGTTGGAAAGCTCTTTCCGAGCTCTCTCTGATGGATTTGCATGGAAGATGATTTGGTGCTAAACATGTTGTGGAAAACTTCTCTGAAGGCAGGGTGATGATTTTGTGGAGAAAACAGCTTCTGAATCGTGACTTATTACATATGATGAAATAAAATTGCATAATGAATGATAATAAAGGAAAATATCATGTTTTCACCTCAAAACATGGTTTTGAGGTGAAAATTACATCTAGCTGAATAAAATATATCTTTGATCTTCCAGGTGCTGTGACTTTGAGTTTATTGACTTCCTCATGACCTTGCTGATATTTATTGACATTTGACCCGTTAATTTGACCATGGTGAGACCTTAGAAACTAATGAGACCCATCCTATGACCTACTGACATGATTGAGAGAATGAAAGTGACTAATGAATGAATACCATAGAGAAGAGAATCAACAAGTGCTTCATGAGGGAAAACTAATGAAAAATTACTACCATCAATGAATCCATGACCTAGCGGAATGGTGAAATTTATTCGGTATGAGACTCCTAATATGCAAATGCAAAAGAGCAGTTTTGATCACTAATGGCAGTATGAATAGACTGAAACTAACACTATCCTTGCACTTTCTTGAGAAAAAGCAAAATTTGAGAGTCGAGGACTGTAATATTCCAAAATTTGCAAGCAGCAAATTGGAATATTAATTTTTTCTTATGTCATATAGGAGATGAATAAAATGGGTAAAAGGCCCATGAGTAGGAAAAAAATCCCTCATAGTGTGAAAGGTATCTATGGAGTAGCTTTATTTTTCACTTTCTAGTATGAAAAGGGGCAATTGCATAAGGACAAGGTCAAGTTTGACCAAGTCAACAGCGCTGCCTAAGAGGTGTAGGTTGCATGAGAAGACAACGCAGTTTGAGAGGGAGGAATATTCTTTGTGGAAGAAACCCTAATGTGTGGGGTCTGGGGCAAAGAGACATTCACTTGTATAAAAGGAGGAAGAGGCAGCCATAGTGAGACATCTTTTTTGAGCATTTGATCATTTGTCTGATTAGACTATTTACAGTCTCTGGTTGTTCAGCTGAGTTGCAATGCTGTTTAGCATGAGGGATTCCTGTTTAGGATTTCCTCTCCTTCTTGAGAGGCCTCTTGAAGGATTGCACTTCATTTTCTCCACATCTTGGCTCAAGGCCAAAGCCACTTCCATCAGTCACTACGTTATTTCTGCTGAAGTATAACGTAGTGTTGTTGGGTGTTGCAGTGGAGGGTTCCACAACACCTTTTCTTGGCTTATCTTTCAGAGGAGGGAGCTCCTATTCCTCTGGGAGATCAGTGAAGGAGATTTTAGGGCTGATTTCACACATTTGGCACCAGGCCAAGCAATTCCTATCTCATACAACACAGCCCAGCTCCTTGACTGCGTTATTCTAGAGTACATTTGCAGTGGGGGTTTGCACCACTATATTGGAGGACAAGATCTTCAGTGCTGGGATCAGCCTTCCACTTGAGAGATTTGTTGGAGGAGGTTTATTTCAGAGTGCATATCATCTTCATCCATCTCCAGTTATTTTCAGAGTTGCAGCTACTACCTAGCAACTTTGACATTTCTGCAGAATTTCCATTTGTATCTATATTGTAGCCAATCCTCTTGAGGATTGTTGTATTGTTGTTTTCAGGGGTTGAGAGTTTGCTCCCCCTCATTTATTTGAGCTGATATTGTTATATCTTTCTATTATCATGTATTTTGTTGCAGTATCTCCTATAAACTGTGTTAGGTTCCCGTGATTTGGCTGATTGGCAAGCCAAATGATAGTGTAACATCAAACCAAGCTTTGGAACCCAAGGAACTAGCCTTCCTGGACTCAGAGAGGGCTCTCTCTATTTGTGTAAGGGATATCTGTGTGTTTGCTTATTGTGTTCTGATTTTAGGCTAGTTATGAAATAGGTTTTTTGGTTTTGGTTTTTAGGTTGTGAGGGATGAAACTGATCAAATACATAAGATAGGTAAAAAGATGTCAGATCAACTGGGCTATGGGGTCAAAAAGGTCAAGAAAGGTATCAGACGGTGATACAAGGTTGTTGAAGGGCCGATTTGATTTCGAGGTAGAAAGGATCTTTGGGAAAAATGGAACAAAATGGACATCAATTTTGTGAACAACGAAGAGTTTCAATCATAACTAGTTTAATAGATAACATAAACATGGTAGGGAAAACCATTAATCATGAGAAATGCAACTATAAGCTAATCAATACATAGAAATAAACATTCAAGCCATGCATAGAGATATATCACCCTCTAACTTTGGGAAATGGCTATCAGACTTTGGGGAAAACACTTAAGAAAGACAAAAAACTTAACTGACTATGCCGGAATGCCTAAACACAGTATTTCAAGTTATTGGGCACTTTTAAAACAAGATTGGCATAGCTTTAGACAAAGGGCTAGATCGGAACTAGGCCTCCTTGGTTCAACAAAATGATAATCTAATCAGTCAAAGAGAAATTTCATGGATGGAACTATAACTAGAGATAGGTAAGCAGGGCATACCATAAATCATACTTAGCATGTATAAAACCATGAATGAAACAAGCAACAATATCCTAAATTATTAAAGAGCAGTCAAGAATTCTTTAATGTTACTTAGGAAGAAGAAAACAAAGAAGCTATGAAGAAACAGGAAATTTGAGGTGCCTCCATGGGCATGTCTCAAATTTTTTCTCTACTGATCTATAGCAAGCAAGAAACATGTATTCATGAATGGAAACTAGAAGAAAAAACAAAGAAAGATACACTATACCATTCTACCAAGTCATGGAATCCAACAACAATCCTCTATTCATCATCCAAGAAAATCCAAGAGGCAATCCAAAAGCATGAGACAAGTATTTCTTCCAAAGCTTATATGACCATATATTGCTTCTATCATCAAGTTCAGCCTTATTTACAATGAAAGCCTTTGGAATATATAGGCCAAAGTGAGGAAAACCTCATGGTTCAACTTGCCATCCCATTGGCCTAATCAAAATATCTAAACTTGTCCTTGAGGCTTTGCAAAGCCCAAGGCACAAAATATCTCATAAAATATCTAAAAATTGCTAAAAGAGGGAATTAAATTGAATTTTCATAACTTCTCATGTGCAAAAATAGCTAAACGCACATGAGGAAATATCAGTTTTTAAAGGTTCAAAATTTACAAAAATATTCAAAATTTACATCAGCAAAAGGTTCCCTGACTTGCCGGCAACATTTGGTAGCCTTCCCGATGTCGAAACGAGGCTCATGATAGCTCGTTGGAAAGCTATGAGTGTATAATTTTTGGAAGAACAGAAATTTTCCCAATATAATGCCTAGAAGTCCTCCAAAATAGAACCTGTGTGTAAAAAACTAAAAACTACAGTCTGCTGATAGACCGGGCAGAGTGTGCAAAAAGTGAGCATTTTTCGCCATTTCGGGGGAGAAAATGATCTCTAAATGTCCTGAAAATCACTAAGTGTGTGCTCCTGAAATTATGGCATCCAATGATACCATTATCCTCCTTTGAAGATCCCCCAAAATAAAATGGCGAATTTCATGAGTTTTGACCAAAAACTCAAAAATGCCAAAAAACCAAAGTATGTCAAAATTTTCCCAAAATCGGTGAGGATGACCCTCGAGAGTTCTTAGCAATATGTTCTGAAGCAGTGGCCAAAATCTCAAGTCCTGATGTGTCTTTCTTCACTTTCCGTGCCCGGCGCTTCCCATTAGCTTCCTTTAGCTTTTCTTGGGCAGCCTTTAACTTGCACCGGGAAAACTGATTTAACTTTTGGTAATGTTTCGTCATTCTTCTTTGCAGCTCTAAATCCTTGTTTTCCCTCTCCAAATTCTTCTCCAAATGGTCATTGACTCTTTCAAGCCACACCTGCTTATTGTTTTCTATCTCCTGTTCAAACAATGTTGTGAGAAGGGTGGATTGGAGAAGGGCATTTTCTTCCTCTTTTTGTTTCTCAAGGGCTCTTTCAAGCCCTATGGTTCTAGGCCTTTTTCGCCTAGGCTGGTATTCTTCTTCACTTTCATCAAAATAACCTATGAGCTCATCCAACCTTGCTTGGGCTTTGGAAGCCTCTTTCTTGTACTTGGCTGCTCGTGTCTCATAGACAGCCATATGGATACTCATTTGCCTATTTTGGATTTCTAGAAAACGATTGAAATTCCTTGCACTATGAAGATCATTTTTCAATGAATCAATTTGTCTCTCTCTTTGGATCAAAAGTTTTTCTAGAATGCGGGCCTCATCATCACTGTCATCGCTTTGGATCGGGATGATATTGAATGCACTCTCCTGCTCATGACTTCCTTCTACCTTGCCCTTCCCTTTTCTTTGGGAGGCTATTCTTATGCTCTTCCTCCTAGGCAAATCAATTATAGGCTTCTTAGGCAATTTACCTTTGCTTCGAAGAGCTCTTGTCATATTTGGAGTGACCAACCTTGGCATTCTTTTCCTACATGTCCGGGACTTTGTCTTTTTAGGAGAGGAAGGCATGATTCCTTTACCTTTGTTGCTTTTCCCTTTTTCTTCTTGAAACTGTTGTTCTTCTTGAGGCTACTGTGTATCTTGAGGAGGCTGCCGTGTATCTTGAGGAGGTTGCTGTGTGTCTTATTTAGGATACCCCTGCTCCTCAATATCATGATGTTGCCCTGCCTCACTTTCCTGCTACCCTTGGTCATCATCCTTATACTGCTGTTCAAACAGCTGCCCTTCCTCTCCTTGCTGCTGTTCAACACTCTCCTCCTCTTGTTCCTGCTGCTGCTCACTCTCAGTTTGTTGCTCTTCATCTTTCCCTTCATGCTCATGTCCTTCCTCCTCCTGCTGGCCACTCCCTTCTCCTTCTCCATGCTCTTTTGCTTATTCTATAGTGAATTTGAGCTTTCTAGGAGTAGGTATGCTATAGGAAGGCGAGGGGCGATGAGTAGGAGATGTAGGGGATGTATGGACTGGAGGGACAGTGGATAAATCCGAGTGACTGATGAAAACATCCCAAGAGACCTCTCTCATTTCAAGCTGGTGAAGGATGATGATTTTGATGAGAGAGTGATGGAATAGAGAGGCTATTTGCTGTGATGGAAGCTTCTTTTGGATAGAGGAGGCCATTTTCTCAATGCTTTTGCACAAGAAGAAAGGAAGATTCAGCTTCCTGGTCCTTGTGAAATGCATCAACAGTCAGATGTGGCATGCATAAACTCGGGAGAATCTCCCCTCACAAGTGAAATACTTCATGATAATCTTCATGAGGGGGGCATAGCTGGCTAGAAGATAAGAGAAAGGGAAAATAGCAGCGCATGATTCTCTGTGCTCAGGCTTGAGGAAGGGTTTGTAGTCATCTAAGTCCAAATAGCTTTGTTTAAACCACTTCTCGCCAATATAGGGAATTTTAGTAGCCTTGGATATGGATCTTGAGGAGAACTTAAAATCAAGGCCTGCCAACTGAAAATGTTTTTCTCTGAATCTCAAAGCACATAGATGTGTTAAAGGAGAGAAACTTTTGACTTCTTGTACCCTTTGACAAAAATCCAAGCACCCCACCTCATGGAAATTGAATAAGATTGATGGGTGTGCATTGACCTCTTCGGTGGAGATAGGCTCATACCTCTTGTGCAACCCACTCCTGCTATCCTGTCTGGGAGGCATCTTGACTTGGATGCACTTCTGCAACACCAAAATGCCTCAAAGTTTTTTGAAATGTCTTCTTCAAACAAACTCTGCCTTCCCTCTCAACTTACTGTTTGATCAAGCAACAATGGTTTCAAATGCTGTGTGAAATGTGCTCCTTTTCTATTAGGTCTATGTTCCTTCCAAACACTGCCTTTCCCTACCTTTGTATATTAATCAGCCAATAGTTATAATGAGCACACAATCAACAAAGATAAACACAGTCAAAGTAATTTTTCTATGTTTGTGGTTAGGTCACCCAGTTTCTGGTGTTTTGAGGTCAATGAGACAACTTTGTTTTTGGATAAAGGAAAAACAACAATCTTTTCAATTCACAACACTGCTCTCTTCTTTGTAGGCCACTCAACCAATAGATTCAACAACATAAACATAGTAAACCAAAAAGTATATACATAGTCAAGGTCACTGTGTAATAGGGTAAGGTAACAGAGCTTATTGTGTTGGGTGTGAGCTCAACAGACCTGTAGGAGTTAAACAACAATAAAATCCTCTTCAACCAAAATACTGCCCTCTTTATACTTCTCTGTTTGTCATATCCAGTTTTGACAATACCTCTGAATTGTAATAGTAGCTTTACTCACTGACTATGATTTATGGAATGGAAATTTAAAACACTGTTTTTTCCCCTTTAACACATAGAGGAAACTTTTGACCAATGACCAAGTAACGTATGTATGACTTCCGTGTCTGAAATTAAGACTACTACTTCATTTCTTAAATATTGAGTTTCTGCTTTTAAAATAGTGCCTCCATCTTTATCATAGATTTTAGGGTAGTTTAATGGGTTTTTTCATGTCAACCAAGACTCACAATCTTTACTGTTTCACTTCTATCCAACATACCACAGCAAATATTGTTTTTTAAATAAAAACACAAACCTCAAACTTGTGATTTCACACCGTGAGCTTCATCTCTTTCACTCTCTCCTAGCAGTCTTAAAAGAGAAATAAGGCACATAGAATACCTTTGAAATCGATGATGATGTTTCTTGAGGAGTTTGGTCTGCTTCAAGAGTTGTTTGGAGGCACCTCGAACATTGGATTCATGCGCGGCACGTTTAGAACGAGAAAACGCCACGCAAAACACCTTCGGGTCACTTGTCGGGCCCTTGTAACCAGAAACTATAGGCACACCATGCGCTGCTACAGGTGCGCTGCGCAGCTTCGTTTTCCTATGTAAAATGAGCGCCTGAATGCGCCGCGCAGTGTTACAGGCGCGCCGCGCAGTTCAAAAAGCCCCAAAACTCTATTTAATTTGCTCCAACTCTTTTCTCCGATCTCCAGGATAGCAAGAGGGGTTCTGTTGGTGCTTTGAGATGTGAAAAATGTGTGGGAAACGGTCTCCAACTCTTGTATTTGAAAAAAAAAGGGAAAACCCTTTGGTGTACTTAATGAGGGTGTTTGAAAGACATTTAAAAGGCCTTCGTCTTTAAAATCAAAACATGAAGTTCCTACCCTTTGTGAGATCATAGCTAAGAATCCTTTTCTTTTTCTCAAAATAAAATCATTCCAAGGGTTAACTGTGTTCATTGTGTTCATATATTTGAAAAAATGACCTTTGTCATTGTTGACACTTTGGTGACATTTTTAACATGGAAAATCCACTCAAGATCTGTCAAAGAGCATTGAAAACTGCTTTGTCATTTTTCAAGGAGATGGCCTGTTTTATTCAACTTGGTTGACAGCTTCTGCTTCCAGGTGTTTCATCAGCTCTTCCTCCAACTGTAGGTTCCAAAACTTAGTTGCATTCATTTAGACTTTGTCATCTTCTGTCTATCAAGAAGGATGCTTCTTCTAGCACCTTTCCTCTGCTCAAAATGTACCAACAAGGTACATTTTACCTCTGTTATAGAAGCAGGCCTTTATTTGAAACAGTGGTGTGTATCATTGTTTTTGAAAGTTGTTATAGAACCTGGAGAAGCATGCCATAATACCTCTTGCAATTTATGAACAAATGTATTTAGTTGAAATACCTCCTTTGGAAAGCTAAATATAATTTTTCCTTCTTGTCCATTGTGATGATCTATCTGAAAGACATTCTTTCATGAACAGGAAAATGAGCACCTTTTGACAATCATTTACCATCACTGGTCTGTGTCATGACCTGTCCCTTAATCATCAGCAAATTCTTTTATTTGGCCTCCAGACTGCTATATTGGAAAGAAAACTTGATGAGAGATAAGTTTAACATTTTGGATTACAGTAGTACCCCTGCTTTCCTGCTTTGTCCTTTTACATTATTTCTCTGTTTCAAATATCTCTTACTGTTCTTACCACTCATCTTTTGATCAGTCAATACCTTGAAATCAGTCACTGCCCTGGCCCTCTGCTTGTGAATGAAGGAGGCCTTTCTTGACAAAATGTCTGATGTTTCTTTCAACCTCTGTCTTAATCTGCTGAAAAATGTTTGATGAGCATGCTTGACAAGGGTTTCTCTTATACATGATGGCAGGAAAACAACTTTGAAAAACACTACTGCTTTTACCTCTGCCTTCAATCATCACTTTTCTTCAGAAAACCGTAGTCACTGTCTCACTGTTTATTAAAAACAAATCTTTCTTACAGTCAGTTGCAACTCTTAAAACCAAATTTTGTCCATCGCCCTCTGCTTATAGATGAAGGAGGCGCTTTCAAAAACCCTCTTCTTATAGATGAAGGAGGTTCTTTGGTCTTCAAACCCTCTGCTTATAAATGAAGGAGGTCCTTAGTCATGTCACATCATCAGCCTCTTGACAGTGTTGTTTTTCCTTTTACTGTCCTTCAAGGCTTTGAATGAGGTCACAAGAGCTTGATGAAAAACTCTTTGCTTTGTAACTGTATCTCAGGCTCAAGATCACATTGAGAAGCAACTGTCTTCTCATGTGGAGCCAAAAATTGTCTTCTGAGATGCTGGTATGTTTCTGTCCTTGAAAGATCCATCAAACACTGTAAAAACACCTAAAATTAGCTTGACTTATGGTCTATGTATTGCTGGGACTTAAGGGTGTATTAGTGGCACGACCTAGGGCTGTAACCAACTTCATTAGCAGATTAGGAAGGTCTGTTATGATTGGTATATAGAAGATGGAGGTTTTTGGCTCTTTGATAGTTTTCCAAGGGAGAAATGCCTTAAAGCGCCACTTCCTAACTTAGGGGAGACTGTTTGAATAGATTTGGATTGTCTCTTTAGAGCTGATGGGCAGACTAGTATGGCTAAGGCTAGGTAGGATTTGATAATGAGGTTTCATCTTGTCATGGGCGGACTAAAAAGGTAGGAGGGCAAAAAAAATTTATGGGTGTTTTCCCAGCTGGTAAATTTGGAAAATTTTTAGATCGACTGTTGGAAAACTTGGCTGTTACAACTAGTCATCACCAACAAGTAAAAAATACTGATGACTAACAGAT